>QKWP01001831.1:56491-67649 GCA_003550325.1 Gigaspora rosea | reverse complement strand
TCTAAGAAAACTTGTTCAGCACATAAAAATATATTATTCCGGCATATTTACTTTTATATTTCTTGAAAATTTAAGAGAAAATGCTTAATTTTGGATTTTTTGATCAAAAAAAATTCAAAATTAAGCATCTTAAATTTTTAAAAATTATAGTAGTACAAAAAAAGAGATAGCTTTATTTTTGGGTATGTTTCTTGCAAAATGCAGGTAATTTGCTAAAAATAAAATATTACATGCATAAAATTGCTGTAATTTGCCAAAATACTTTATATAACCTTTTTTAAAATTAATCTCAATTTGCTAAAACTTAAATTTGGACTTCAGACCAAATTTTCTGCAATTTGCTAAAAAATATATGACATATATCATAGATGTCCGGGGTCCTATAGTGATAGTTTCATTAAAATTGGATTATGGGGTCAAGAGTTATTGCCGTTGTACATTTCATACGTTTTTATAAATCTAACAACGTCTTGACATAATTACTTATGTTAGTGTACATCTTTGGCCAGTAATACAATTCACGAATCTTGTTAAATATAATGTCTTTTCCAAAATGCTAAAATGGGCACCCATGGGGTGATCATGCGTCAAGGCTAGGATATTTTCTAGTTCTGTTTCTTGTAGTACTCGAATTAATTTCTTTTTCTTATTTGGTTTAAATAAGTTTCCATTTTGGACTAGATATTGATGGCTTTGTTTGCTCAACCAGTTCTGCTGTTGATTATCATAATGCAGCAAAAATTGCTAATTTTGGATGTTTGCTAAGGTTCCATTTTTATATTTTTTCCCAGAGTACTTTATGTTCGTCTTCTTAAGCTCGCTTCTTCTGATACCGACAACCTGGTCTGGATTTGGTTTAACATCAGGTTTTTTGTATAATATGGGGATTGCTATTACTCTTTCTTATAGGGTGTGTGATGCTAGGACCCTGAAATATACATAGATAGGTCAGATATGAGTTTGCTTATTTTTGAGATTTTTTATACAGATATTTCAGATATTTTCTATTTATAGTAATTGGTTTGCTTATTTTAAAAGTTTTTTTTACAGATCTTTCTTTTTTTAGTAACCCTATAATTATCTATGTATATTTCGGGTCCTGTGATGCTACACCCTGGTTTATTTCCAGCTGCTGCTCCTTTTAGTAGTTTCAAAGTCTTGTTCTTTCTTCTGTCTCAGCAAACCAATTTCTTGTAATTACCAATAGATCGATCAGGGTTCCGGTGCAGGTGGCTTTAAATTTTTAGATGAATTCCGACCTGTAGATTGGGACTTGGTTGCAATTTCCAATTAGGTTTCTAGTAACCTCATGTGGTAGAGTTACAGAATAAACTTATAGTAGGTAATTGTTTGTTGAATAAGGTAATTACTCGAATTAATATCGGGGTTTTTCTATATGACTAGCTAAGCCTTCCTTCCTATAAGTAGGAATTGGAAGATAATCTAATAGCTCTATTTGCTTTTGGAAGATCACGATAATACCAATGATTTCCTTCAGTGTTTGTTCCAGTGAAGTGTGAGTAGTTTACTCTAATTTCTAATTTCTTTTTAATATAGAGTAATAGTTTGGTCCTTTTATATCACAATTTTGGCTAAATAGGGCCCCTCTTCTTGCCCTATTCTATCCCGATCATCCAACTCTATTATCGGGTCTGAAATTTTCTCTTTTTTTTTTAATTTACTAGTTGGACGATTAGGGCTTGAATTTAATCTTTACAGGTATTTTGGATGTCAGAATTACCTTGTATAGTAAGTAATTAATTAATATTCTGGGGCAATCATCGTTTTATTCTTTTTTTTCAAGTTTGTTATAATTGTTTACTAAGTTCTCTTTGTTTTATTATTCCAAAAAATATATATATTTTTTTTAATATCGCAAGTAATCCTTTCTTTTTCTATTTTCTTATATGCTAATATGTTTTCCAGTTAATAAATTCATTGAAAGGTTGGGCCTACTCGTCAGGGTCGACTTCTATATCAGGGCATAAATCTTCGTTAGTGCTACGATCCTAGCTGGCTTGATTCCAGGTGAAGGAAGAATTTTACCAAATAAAGATTTTTTGGCCTATTTCTTCTTCGAACTCCAAGCCGGTGATTGGGTCTCCCCATCGGGGTATATCGATTAAATATACTTCATCAAATATCCATTAGTTGCAACTCATTTCTACGTGGTGGTTCCAGATTATAGTCAATTCATCCATCTAGGTCACTTCTTGCCATAACTCCCAAGCTAATTGTATTAATACTTCCTGCAACTTTTCTTGCTCTATTGGGCTATGGGTAAGTTCTTCGTTTTCTTTATAATATTCAGTATCACTCATTTTTTCTTTACTCATTTTTTTCTATCCTTTTTATTCAGTATAGTGGATCCAATTAGTGACTTCCATTTCTTTGGCAGAGTCCTCAGTGAAATATTCTTGGGTAATAACTTGGAAGACTTCTGCTTCTTCTACAGTTTCAGCGGATCGAACTTTCAGCATTTTATGTAAGAGATTATTTGTGCTCCTCATATTCCTCATATTTGCTACTTTCTGGTAATAATCACTAGTTTAATTCATAGGCACTTTATTCTTTGAAGGTCCTTCTATCATTCATAATAGGGCATTAGCATTATTATATTTCCTTCTGGCCCTATGTACAATAGTAAAATTATAGGACTGTAGGCGGAGTATTCACCAGGCTCTTTTTCTCTTTAAGGCAGAGTGGTCAGTCATGACAATAAAGGGCTTGTATCCTAGATACTGGTAGAAATATTCTACTGCCCAGACTATAGCATAGTATTCTAACTCTGTTGCTGCGAGTTTCTCTCAGGGCAGATAAGAATTTTACTAGCATATGCAATTGTATACTTCTTTTTATTTTCATCTTTCTGGGCTAGTACGGCACCAAGGCCCATTCCGAATACATTGGTATATAGATAAAAGGTTCATTTAAAATCTGGGTATTGAAGAACTGGGGCAGTTGTTAAATAAGTTTTAAGAGTTTGGAAGGTTTTTTCTTACCCAATGCCCCACTCAAATTTCTTTACTTTTTCCAATAATTTATGTAGAGGTTTCGCCATAGTGGCAAAGTTTTGAATGAACCTTCAATAGTACGAAGCCAGACCAATAAAACCCCATAGCTGTCGTAGGTTGGTGAGTATAAGAAAATGTTTTACTTTGGACACTTTATTTTTATCTGGCCTAATCCCTTCTTTCCTTACTATGTGTCCTAGGAATTTTATATTATTTTTAAATAGTTTACACTTATCTGAATTTAGCTTTAACCCTGCTCAAGCTAGTTTGAAAAAGACTTTTACTACGTGCTTCAAGTGGTCCTAGTAGGTATTAGAGTAGATGATTATATTATTTAAATATATGGCAATGAATTTTCCTATATATTCATATAGAATATAATTCATTGTCCTTTGGAAGATGGCGAGAGCATTACGTTAAAGACATATGTGCCCTATTTGGTTATAAAAACTATCTTCTCTTTATCATCCTTGGACATCCGTATTTGCCAGTATCTACTGGCCAGGTCAAGAGAAGAAACCCACTCAGCTTTTTTAAAGATTTCCAATAGATCGTTAATGTGTAGTAGAGGAACAGTATCTTTTTTTTTTTTTTTTTTTTTTTTTTTTTAAATGTTAAAGCATTTTTCTTTGTTGGGGAAGTGCAGAAAATCTCATAATTTTTTAGGGGGTGGGGTCCCCAAATATCACGTTCTATATATATATATATGGGGTGTCTCGTATTAAAAGTGACCATTTTTACATATACTTCATTTTGAGATAATTGAGTTTAATCATTTGTTTTGATTTTCAGACTGATGCGGAATTCATCAAATTTTACGATTTTGATAGGTTAAAAGTAACTCGTGACTATTGGGTAATCTCATGATAAGCTTGGCCTTAGATAGTCTCGTGTAAATTTTCTTCTACATTATCTCTATTTTTCATTATGCAAATCGACTTTCATTTATAATTGAAAAATGTCAATTATGCCAAAATTTATATGAATCTAACAAAAACTCATTTTTCGAAAAAATGTAAAAATGGACCCTTTTAATACGAGACACCCCATATAGTATAAATAGCCAATCATATTGAAGAAAATCAATTTTTAGTTAATCACAGATAGTTGCTACATAGTAAAGTCTAAATTTTACTAAGCAAATCGAAAAAAATCAATTAAGTAAACATATTCAGCAGATCAAGATACACTTGTTACGAAATTTTCATAAGTATTAGAAAACTTTTTATTATTTAACTTTAACTTTTACGTTCGTCGAATAAATTTTTTTAAAAAATTTTAATTTTTTCGTTGAACGTAAAAATCAAAAGTCTATTAATAAAAAATTCTCCATTACTTATGAAAATTTTGTGTAAGTGTATTTTGATCTACTGAATAAGTTTATTTAATCAATTTTTTTTTGATTTGCTTAGTAAAATTTAGACTTTACTATGTACTATGTAGCGACTTTTGTCGATTGTGGGTAGCTTATTTTCAGGTCAAAGACGGTTTTGAGTTTTTTTAAATTTGATTGGTCAATAGTCCTATCACTAGGGGGGGTCAGGACCTATGTAAACCCTAATTACGTGATTTACTGCACTCCCCTTACAGCATTGAGTTTTCGATAATTAATACATAATTGAAGCTTGCTGTTTTTTTTGAAGATGATTACTACTAGCGAGGTCCATAGGCTCTTGATTTCACTAATAAGGACATTTTTTAATAAACTTTCAATCTCTTTATTTAAAAAGTCTTGTTCATTTGGTGCAATTCGGTAGGCTGATTGCTTGATCAGCTTGGCATCTCCTATATCTATTTTTCATGCTGAATTCCCTGATATTAATTGAGCTAGTGCAATCTGGTAGCGAAGAGTTTTTGAAATTTTCTTATGACAGATTTTGCTTCTTCCTTTTGTTTTTTATTAAATGTTGCGCTCTTAACTAATTTTTCCATAATTTTTTTAGAGGTTAGTTTGGTTGAGTTACTTGTATCCAGGGTAAGAAGTTCTTCTATGGCTATCAGGTATATAGCTGGATTGTTTTCATTTATTACTGCCTCCTCAGTATAGTAACTTTCAACTTCTTTGAGATCATTTTCTTCTTTATAGTTATTGAAAAAGTCTTTGTCATTATCAATTTCTTCTTGGGATATTTTGACTTTATCCTCTTTGGCCTGGTATATGGGTATTTCTAAACTTTTACTCAGATACCAAATAAATAGCTTTCTTTCATCGAAATAGAGTCAGGCATAAACCTTTTGAAACCAATCCATTCCTAGCAGCATCATTTTATTTGGGTTCTTGATAACTTGGAAATTAGTGAGTACTATGACACTTTGTATAGCCAATTTTACACCTATTAATTTTCCTAGAGCCTGTTCTCAGGTGCTATTTGCAGTAATGACTACTGTAGTAGAGGGCTTAGTTATAGTAAGACCAAGTTCCTTTGCTAATTTTATGGATATTATACTGACAGCGGCCTCGGAGTCTAATACAGCTAGTATTGAGTTATTTTTGATCCTAATATAGCATTTTGCTGTAGAGGTCCTTTGCTTGAGATTATTTTCAACAAGGTTAGTCTCGGTTGTAGGAATAATAGGGCACCGTAATGCTTGTGATAAATGCTGCCCTGCTTGGGCACTTGTAATAGTTGACCATAAGTGGAATTTGTACGCTGACTCAACAGGTCTTTTGTGATGTTATAAAGAAGAATTAAGTCTACTACGGAGGGTTCTCTGTACCTTTGAATCTAATTGGTGGCTTCAACATGGGTTGGTAAAGGGTTTGTAGTAGGTTCTGGGACAACTTCTTCTATAGCCATAGGTTGGTTAGGTAGGATGCCTTGTTCTGGATCAGATACAACCCTCTTTTTCAACCTTTTATTCCAATTGGTTTTAGATTCGGTCTTTTACATCTTTTAATTGCATATATTTCTCAATTACTACCATTAGTAATAATATCCTACATATTGATATTTCGAAATTGAGCATTATTTTTTCCTAAGGTGCGAGGAAAATTTCTAGTAGACTGGAATCATTCTGCTAGGCAATTCCTAACAATGTGGCCTCGCTCACTACAATTATAGTATGTGACTCTTCATTTCTGGTTCTTCAAGGTTGGTACTGTGTGTATTGGGGTCAGGGTATACTGGTGCAAGTTTGTGAGTCAACTGACTCAACTCTTGCAAACAGAGCAGTAATTAATTTTTCATAATTTATTGCCATTTGTTGTATTTTTTGTTAAATTATTGAGAGCTTGGTAGATCAGTTCCTGCTTTTCATAGTACTAACCGGTCTTTATTTTTCTTGCTTTAACTACGATAGCATCTAATGTCTCGAAATTTTCAGCAAACATTAGGGCAGCAATGTTCCTATGTAGTCCTTCCATATACATTCAGATGACATATGTGGCAGGTATTTGGTGATCTGGATCAACTCTTTTTAGTAATTTCTTAAACTAGTACATATAACAGTTCACTTTTTCTTTCTCTTTTTGCTTTAGCGAAGTTAATTCTAATTGCTATTGGTGTCTTTTTTTTAGAGTTGCAAAATATTTGATGAATGACTGAACAAAACTATCCTCAGGATTATCTTCATCATCCCAGTAGAAGAGGTTGACCTTTTGGTTATTATACCAACTAGCAGCAATTTCTGCCAGATGCCCTGAAGCAATTTTAATTTTCCTAGCCCTAGTCCAGTTATTGCTATCAGTAGCTCATTCGAAGGCTTCAACTTACTCCACTGGGTCCTTATCTTCTTCACCTTTGAAAGTTCGTACATGTACCTAGTTGTTTTCCTTAGAAGCAGCCAGAACCTCATGTTGGGCCATGTTCCTGAAGGCTCGAGCAATATCTCGAAAAAGATTCTGAACCTAATTAAGGTTGTCACATGGACTTTCACTATTCTGGAGTTCATATAGAGGAAGTGGTCGTTCCTTCTCAACAGGTCTATCAAGGTTGAAATCAGCTATATCAGACATCTTAAACTAGTTAAAACTAAACTTTTCGAAAGAAGATTTTATAGAAGGAGGTCTTGGGATTGGTAATTCAATCTTACAGTCACCACCAATTGTGAAAGTGTAAATCAGGTGTTATAACCTAAGACTTTCTAATAACACCTATAACTAATCTAAACTCTATACAACTATCAGTCAAGTCTTCTAGTTCCTTGATTTGGCAGACAGAAAGAGGCGTAGAAGATTTGGTTCGGGTTTCAAGGTTTGTAGGGTCTTGTTAATATCCTTAGTGATATGATAAAAATATAGTAAGGTCACAAGACAAGAACTATCGAGTTGCCGATTGGGCTTCTGGGTTTTACAATTAAATTCTATAATTATATCGATTGTAAGTCTGATTAGATTCTAACGGCAGCTAGTGGCAGTCAGAGATTAACAATCAAAATCATGGGGTTCAATTATTGTTGAATACTGGTAAATGAGATAATCAATAGTGTATTCACAGGATTTATCTATATAAGAGGTTGATTACTAATCTGTTTTTACTTTTATATTGGGTACAAAAGATAGATTTTTTAGATATCACAGGGATAAGAGAAACTAGTACAATGAACAAGTTTACAAGAACAATAGTGTTTTCTTATGGGACAAATAAGTATACGTTTTATTTATAAAATAAAAAAATAGTACAATTGGAAAGGGTAAAGTTTAGAGCTAATACTTCTACTCGAATTTCGAAGGTTGAGACTCTCTAAGTCTAATTTAACTGAACTATACCTTCTGTTATGCGAGTTCAAAGCTCTTATATACTTTTGGATTAGAGACTAAAACACTACAAAAGGTTCTTACTACTCTTTTCTTTCTTTTACATCCTAAAATTATTTTAATCTTTTACATCCTATGCATTACTTAATTCTTTTAGATCTTTTAATAAAAAGGATTTAAAAGATATAAGAGATCTGTGATCATCGATCCCTCTATAATACTAACTACTAAAAATAGTATACAAATATTAAAAAGATAAAAAAAATAGAAAAAATAAAAAATAGAAATTGAGTACAGCCCGAATTCAGATTGTACTAGATCGATTTTGCCCATCACAACAGCTCTATATATTCATAACAAAGCCCCTAACTTGACTGATTTCTTATGAAGACAAAATGAAGATGCTAGAAGTACCCATTTTCTCTGATATCAAATTTCAAAAATAATACTCCAAGTATAACAACTTCAAGAATAACGACTCCAAGAATAATGACACCAAAACAACAACTCCAAAAATGATGACTTTAAGAAAAAAAAGTATTTAAAAAAAGAGAGAAGTTAGTACCCATAACAAAAAAAACAAATTAGTAAAAAAAAAACTACTTAAACAACAAAGATCTTGACTCCCACTACTGCAACGACTTCAAGAACAATGGCTCCAAAAATGATAACTTCAAAAATGATGACTTTAAAAAAAAAGCACCTAAAAAAAGAGAAAAGATAGTACCTGTAACAAAAAAGGAACAAACTAGTAAAAAAAAATTACTTAAGGGTAGAGTATATGTTGATCATTTTCAATAATAGTAAAATTGCCATATTATGTATTACAGCATACAAAAACGTACTATTATAGCTAAATAAAATGCATTTTGTTTACATTGAAAAAAAAATAGATTTACAGTATTTTCAATATCCGAATTTTCATTTCGATGCAAAAAATTTAATAGTTTATATTTAATTTTTTTAAAAAATATATCAAGAAGTTAGCAATAGTTGCGACAGAAAATTTTTTTGCAATGGGATAAAACAAGTTAAAACTGGGTTTTGATAGTAAACAAAATATCTAAAATATTCAATCTCATATTAGTATTAGTAATTTTGTGTTACTGATGATCATAACAATAAGTTTCATAATAGAAATGACATCATTACACTTTACCCTTAAATCAACAAAGGTCTTGACTCCTACTACTATGATGATTCCGAGAATTACAATTCAAAAAAAAACTTCAAGAAATACAACTTAAAGAAAAAAAACATCTAAAAAAAAAAGAGAAGTTAGTATCTATAACAAAAAAAACAAACTAGTAAAAAAAATGTTTAAACTAACAAAGATTTTGACTCTCACTATGATTTCAAGAATAATGACTCCAAAAATAACAACTTCAAGAACAACAATTTCAAGAACTATAGACCTGCGGGTCGATAGCATAGCAGTTATGCTCCCAGGTTCCCAATCGAAGGTTGCCAGTTTAATACCGCTTGGCGGTAAATTTGAATTTGATAGTCAGAATCCGATTAGGAATAACCGAAGTCATACAAGATGTAAGGTCAGTCCAATGAGGCACGAACTTGATAGTGGCGTTTCTGTATAACGAATATGTACCCACAGGAAACAGGACTGAGGTGGCTCAGCCGGTCCTGCAGAAAGTATAAATAATGCGGTGCAGACCCACATTTGGGTGGCGAAAGGCAAGCCGGATGAAGCCTTCATCACAGTAACATTTCCGAGTGGCCAAAGCTCCGACGATGGAGGTTTTTTGGGCGGCGTAAGGTAAGCCAGTTGGTTTATTTGAGTTGGGTTAAGTGGAGGTTGCTCACAAGGAGGGTTACAGAGAAGAGCGCTGGGTCTTAAGATTAAAAAAAAAAAATTCCAAGAACTATAACTTCAAGAATAATGATTTCAAGAATGACAACTCCAAGAATGATGACTTCAGGAACAATGACTCCATAAATGATAACTTCAAAAATGACAACTCTATAAATAACAACTCCAAGAAAATGACTCTAAGAAAAGAAGCAACTAAAAAAAAAGAGTTAGTATCCATAACAAAAAAAACAAACTACTGCAATAAAAAAAAACAAAAAAAAAACAAAAAAAAACTTTATTTATCTAAAGAAATTCAAAGCTGTCAGTATCACGAATGAAAAAAAAACAAAATAATAAAAAAATATCTAGATTTACCAGGACCCTGAATAATCTATGTGAGGTCATAGTTGAAAAATAGCTAATGGAGAGCCGTTTTTCAAAAAAGGTTATATTTGAAAAGTAGATATTGGAGAAAAAGGTTATATTTGAAACCCGCTAAATAGCAAAATAGGTATATTTTAAAGAATGCTAATGGGAGTAATTTTTATAAATGTTATATTTGAAATGTGCTAATGAAAAATCTGGGCTATAATAGTAATCCAGTAGGTAAAAAGGAGAGAGGAGTAAAAAAGAGAAAGGGGTAAAAGGGTAAGAGGGGTAAAAAAGGGAGAGGGTAAAAAGAGAGGTAATAAAAATTGGTCAAAACGGCTTTTTTTCAAGTTTTTTGGCATTTTTTGTGGTATATATATTTATAATCCTTGGCAGCTTATAGATCAAATAGGCTTAAGAGATTTTGAACTTTTAAAACATTTTTTTTTTTTTTTTTTAAGAAATTTTTTTTTTTTTTTTTTTTTTTTGTAGTATTTTTTTTTTTTTAAAGAGTCATTAAATTTTATAAAAGGTAAAAATGGGTGAAAAGTTTGATCTAATGTGTGAAAAGTAGCTTATATATACCAAACAAAACCGCTAACCAAAAAAATTTTTACTATGATGCTCAAATATAACCTTATATAGATTATTCGGGGTCCTGGTAAGGGCTTCAGGTAACAAGCTGTTATACAGATGGGTAGGGCTAGGTAATGCTGCTACTCTGCCCTTTTAGCCATAGATACCCGTTAAACCATTCCATGTGACTAAGACCCAATCATAATCCGGTAATGTACCGGTATATATATAATCTACGTGATACTATCGCTTTAAATAGATAATCTTTTATTTTTTTAATATCGCCTTTTTTATATCTGATATATAACTGTTTATTTATTATCTGGATCTTAACGTTTAGTTTTATTATTAGTATTTGTTTTTTGTGTTTGCTTTGTTATTAACTTTGTCTTTCCCTTTTGCATGTTTAGAGTTTCGCTGAAAGTGAAATGAAGGATTTGGAACCGTTGGGACTTGGAACTGATCTGAGTTAAGTACTATTATATAATTTTGCTTTTCTAGTATTTTACACCAATGCCTTCTTTCGCCAAAGAAGGTGAAATGGAACCGGGATTAGGATCTAGAAGCGGTGGGACTTGGAACTGGTGCTGAGATAAGTACCAACCTTTAATTTCTTTTCTTGTTGTTTTTTTGTATTTGCTTACATTTTTTTTCTCTTTTTCAGATTTAGAGTTTTGCCGGAGAAGGTGAATG
>QKWP01001831.1:29108-53341 GCA_003550325.1 Gigaspora rosea | reverse complement strand
TTTTTTTTTTTTTTTTTTTGGGATTTTAATTTTCACAATTTCATTTCTCAATTTTAGGTTACATTTTTTCGTCAGGAAAATTTTGAATTTTCACAGACGTTGTATTTTAAAAAAAGTTAAAGATAGAGTTAGGGTTAGAGTTAAAATTAGGGTTAGAGTTAGGGTTAGAGTTAGGATTAAATTTAAAATATAATCGCGAAAGGAGCATTTTTTGTTAATAACTCGACAGGGGTTACCCTAGTAAAATTTTGAGATAGCATAATGTGGGTGAGGAATAAATGTACTCATATAATATAACTACATTAATTATTTATATTAATTCTATCTATATTATAGCAGGTTTGGCATTACCCAAATACTTTGTGAGTACCTTGGTGCGACCTGTTGCACTGTCTCACTAATGAGACAAACAACTTTGTCAGCTCTGTTACAGGCCAAACCAGAATGGATGATTTCCTTTCTTTATAAAGTCTCAATTATGGCTTCCTACCTCTTCTCAACACTTTTTCTTTTACTTCTCTATGTCTTGATTCTCTGTCTAGGACATTTCACTTTTTTCTAAAAATTACATGACTTTCTTCTTCCATTTTTCTTTTCTGGTTTTTTCCTTTTGATTTTTGAGCTAATTTCTTTTTCTTTTTCCCATATTGATATCACTCTACAGTGCTCTGTTCATATGAAACCATAGAATATATTTCTCCATATATATATGAAGTTTTTAAAACAATTGCTCTACTCTTTCTTGGTCAGCAAAACTTTCGTAAAGCTGCACTTATCTTTACTGTGCAAAGACCCTTATATAACCTAATCACACCTCATTACGTTCACTTCCTATAGCTGATAGCAATATGGCTCTAAAATGTTAGAGACTTATGCACTTCTTCATTTCTCTCAGTAGCTTCTGCCATACCACTTTTGTTGGCACTACTTTGATATTATGCTATATGAAACTGTATGTATCACATTATACCAAGTGTTCTATTGTTTTAGGCATATGCGATACAATTGGATGACATATAAATATCAGGTTTTCTTTTTTTCAACACTTTTAGCACTAGTAGCTTGTAGGCCTCCGCAAAAATTACCCATGTGATTTCAGAATTTTTGAAGGCTATAAAACCAATGTTACACATTTAGTGATTGGACCCGTTTAAAAAAACATGACCCGGGTCACCCGGCGGGTTGACCCGCGGGTCACCCGGGTGATCGACGGGTCACCCGGGTCTACGGGTGACCCGTTCAACCCGGGTCAAAATCATACCCGGGTGAGCACTAGGTAATAGAAAAAATTCTGCTACGGGTCACCCGCGGGTGAACACTGGGTAATAAAAAAAATTCTGCTACGGGTCACCCGCGGGTAATGATGCTGCCCGAAACTATTTTGAAAAATTATGCCGAAATTCCGAAACTATACCAAAATTCCGAAACTAAGTTTATATTTTTATTTAAATTTATTTAATTTTTATACATTCGCTCTAATCTAACTATCAACTACTAATCGCTCCATTCTTGGTACTAATGTAATACTCTTTGCTCTTCATAACAAACCCGTCAACAACTATAATGTGACTAACCAGTTCCCGAATCTCTTCTATTTAACCTTACAAAAACTAGAAAAAAAGTAATTAGTAAAATAACAAAGAAAGCACGAAAAAAGAATAAGCACTTATCTTAGTGCCAGTTCTAGCACTTTCGTGTCGAGATCTCTGAAGCTTTATGCCGTTTCACCCTTTCTGGGTCGAGATCTCTGAATCTTTATGCCATTTCCTCTTGCCGGCAGTACACAAAGTCCATAAGAGAAAGAAGTAATTAGCAAAAAAGAACGAAAAATAAAAAGAAATACAAAAATTAGTTTTAGCACTTCCGGGTTGAGATCTCTGAGTCGAGATCTCTAAATCTTCACGCCATTCCACCCTTCCTAGTAGTACACATAACCTATAGAAGAAAGGAGTATTTAAAAAAAAAAAACGAAAAATAAAAAAGAAGAAAGCAAAAAAAAAAAAAGAACTAATACTTATCTTAGTCAGTTCTAACACTTCCAGGTCGAGATCTCTGAATATTATGCCATTTTACTCTTGCCGGCAGTATACAAAACCTATAGAAGAAAGAAATAGTTAGTAAAAAAAAAAACAAAAAATAAAAAAGAAAAACATAAAAACTAATACTAATCTTAGTATAGATTTAAAAATTTAAATAAAAGATCAAAAAGATCTTAAAAAAATGTAAAAAAAAAATGTAACGTTATAAAAAAAATTTGAATAAATAAAATAAAAAAATTTAATAAAATAAAAAAAAAATAAAAAAATTTAAATAAAAGAAAAAGAAAAAAAAAATATGTAAAAGATCTTAAAAAGATCAAATATTATCTATTTATTACAGATCAACTTCGTATCGAAGTTCACTGTAAACCCATACGGGTCACTGACCCGCGGGTTGAACCACGGGTGACCCGCGGGTTGACCCACGGGTGACCCGCGGGTCACCCGCGGGTTGACCACCCGGGTGGGCCATAACTCAACCCGGGTCACCCGCCCACCCGCGGGTGACCCGGGTGATACTTACCCGGGTCAGAACACTATACACATTGATTCTTGAACTGAAATCGGTATGTGGAATTAGTATGATAAACCCACTTTCGGAAAACATGCTTCATTTATACCTCACGTGCGCTTGATGCTAGCAGCAGGCCTTTAAAGTCAGACGGGTACTTGCCTGAGGGCCGGGCCTGGGCCTGTACCTGTCTGACTTTGAAGGCTTGCTGCTAGCAGCAAAAACACGTGAGGTATAAATGAAGCATGGTTTCCGAAAGTGGGTTTATTACGCTAATTCCGCATAACGACTTCAGTTCAAGCATCAATTGTGTAATATTGGTTTTATAGCCTTCGAAAATTCTGAAATCGCACGGGTAATTTTTGCGGAGGCCTAGTAGCTTGTTAAAAAACACTTTGTACCAGAACGCTAGCTTTTTACTTTTCCTTAAAGTTGTACATCTAATGCTAGTAAACTTCTTCAAAAATGATCAGAAAAGCTGCTAATTATACCTTTTCTTACTTTCTTCTTGTTCAAAGCCTTGAACTGCCTTCAATTTATGCCATCTTGTACTATTTTTGGCATCAAATACTTTCCTTAGAAACATTCTTGTTTCTAGTTCAACTCTATACTGTTTCCATTGTAACAGACATTTTATCCACTGGCTGTGTTCTGATGCTCTTATACTCATTCTTCTATTTGTTCTTTCTTTTGCTAAAGCACTGCTTTGTCATTCCATCTATCAGTTCTTGAAAATTTTATATAGTTATTTTGGGCAATTTTGATTGGCTTATAATACTATATTATATAGCACCTGATAATTCCTTTGACCCCCTCCTCTCTAAAAAATCAGATGATAAATGTTTATATCCTAAACCTACTAGAGTAATCAAGACTTATCTAGTTTTGAATAAATAAATAAAATTTATAAATATATGTACTTTATTTAGTCTTATATTTCAAATAAATTTATTTAAAATTTAAAAATTATAATATAATAGTAAAATTTAGTAAATATATATTTTTAAATTTTTTTTAAAATTAGCAATTAGAATTGTCTTATATATATAGTAGAAAATATACTTTATAGTTAAGTAAAAAATATCTTTTATTTGAATTATATAAAACTATAAAATTTAAATAAAAAAAAAATTATTAAATTGGCCTAGTATTGCTAAAAAAATTCTTACTCAAAGTTTAAAAAAATAATAATGCAAAAGAGTATAGATAACAAATTTGAAGAGTATAAAAAATAATCCCCAAAATTCATTATTATACTATATATAAAAAACTTTTATTATATAAATAAAAAAACTTCTAACAATATATGTTTAAACAACAATAAAAGTATAATTATAGGGTCAAGTATGAGACAGATATTTAGATAAAAAATTTAGAAAAGATTTCATTTAGAAAATTTTTTCTGTACTGTATTTTGTTGGTAAAAAGTCTCTAGACAGGACCCTTTTATTAGTCACTAATATTACAGTATAATTAATGTAAAAATAAATTAAAAACTATAATTTAGCCGCGATAGTAAAAAGGGCCTTTTCACCAACCCGGCGCTACACATTTTGCTTACATAACATACAAAAGTTAATTAGTACAATATTTTTTATTATAAATGTATATATATAGTAACTATTATCCGTTGTATATAAAATATTACTAAGAATGACACACGAATATTTATTTTGAGGAGTTAATTAAACGTACGTACAAGATATATACACTATACTAATAAGGAAGATTGATTAAATTGCTAACCATGATAGAAACTTTGTATAACCGTACCAATATTGATAAATATCATGTATCATAGAATCAACCTGAATTGGTTAAGCATCTTTATACATTTTTAGATGTTACTTGAAACGGGATAACCAAAAGATTCAATTAAATTACAGTAAACGGTTTTGATTAAACTTTGATCGTGCCACTTAAAATAAAAGCACATTCATTTATTATAAACAAATAAAATTTATACAAAAAAAAATTTGTGGCAACGTATTTGGTAATACAAGAAAAAGTCCCTTGGAACAATCAATCTAATCAAATTAAAAAAAAACTTGATGACTAATAATCTTCTTATTTTCAGGTTTGGCGCATAGTAACTATACAAAACGTTTTCCCGAAGATCAGCAAATTAATTTATAAATATCACATTTAAAAAACTAACGAACTCGGAACGATTCATTTCCACCTTGTTCTTTTTTTTTCCTTTTTTTAACGCAAAAATGGCCATCTCTAGTATTGTCGCTAATTTTCTTATATACATTGTTATGGCATTTTTTATGCTTATCGGTATATACGCCGGTTTCAAAGAAACGAAAACAAAGACAGACTTTTTATCATCTATTGGAACTCAAACGGCTCTTAGTCTGGCAGCAAATTGGTTTGCTTCGAGTGAGTTAAAAAAGACTACAATGAACAGATAATTGGAATGTAGCGGCAGTTAGGTTTGTATTGTCCGTGATGGACAGGTAAGGTGCTTATTATCTTATCCCTCTTTAAAGTGCCATGATATTCTTTTATGATAACTTGTTATAAAATCACCAGATATTATTATAAATATTATAGATGTTATAATGTTCTCATAAAATACGTTAACAAAAACAATTACTACTTTCATCTTATATAGAATATCTCATAATATCTGGCGGTTTTGATCGACCAAATAATTGAATACGTTTAAAATTTGAATCGGCACTACGGGCGCTCAATTGTTAATGAATTACCATATGGACTTACTTTGTCAATATAATTACTATAATTGACGTTTGTTTCTTTTGGTATGAATTGACTATTGGGCTGAGAGAGCACCGTTATAACCTGATCAGGGTAATGCCTGCGTAGGGAAGCTGCCACTTCATAAAAATATTAGAGATGCGATCCGGGTCAGTAAAATCCGGGTCACTCGCGGGTTATGCGGGTATCTGGATGAGAACACTACAATCCGGATGAAAATAGATACATCAACAAGCCAATTGACGCAATAAATAGCTAGCTAATTAAATTGGCGTTTTACAATTAAATTTATTGGTTATTAGAATATAAGAGGTTTCTTTAAACGATATTGTGAATAGGATTATATTATCCCTTACACCGTTAATCAGACAACTTTGCCTGCATTTTCTCGGCAAATCATAAAGATATGGCATCATGAGAAGACTGAACCGTTGGGTTCGAGAGTCTTCAAAAAATGTATTCTTTTTTAGCACAAGGTCTTTCTATACTTTTATTTCTTCGCTCACTTTTTGGGGATCCTTTAAAAATAATGTTCTTGTATTAAATATTAATAATCTTTGGACTTTGATATATGTATTTGTATTGTCGACATAACTGGGACTAAAAACGTGAAGATGATTGGATATCTGTATACCGACAATTCGGTTGCGGTGTAAGGGATAAGTCTCGTCATTACTGAATATGTTAAATATTTGAAGGAATTGAGTAATCGCTATTACATAGCAACTAAATAGTTTGACATATTGAAATAAGATCGCAATTTAAGAAAATTATTTGTCGCGGCTGAAGTTGGAAATGGCTGAAGCTGGAATTTTTGAACTATAATCCCTGTTAAAATCCATTTATGCTCTTTTATTATCAAAACTAACCCTAAATATAAGATTAAATATTTAAATATTTAAATTTTCTAGCATCAGCCGCGACATTATTTTTTTTTTAATATCAAACCCGGATTCACCTGAATATCCGATTTTAAAAGCATTCAGATATCCGGGTGAGGTTTTGCATCCGGGTCGCGTCTCTAAAAAAAATATATTATTATCTTTTTATTTCCCATCAACGCGTGATGAAAATTCGAAAAAAACACGCGTCGAAGCTATTAATTCGTGATTAGAATAATTGATCGAAGGAATTTATTTTATAATCTAGACCTTGGTTCTTCTGTTTTATACGCTTATCCCGAAGTTGGAGCACGAGCTGGTATCCTTGGTAACTTTTGGTACGCATTCGGTAGCACCATTCCGCTTTTGGTATTTGCCTGGCTTGGACCTATAATGAGAAAAAAATGCCCTGAAGGATTCCTATTAACCTCATTTGTTTATGAAAGATTTGGTCGAATTAATCAAATCTATGTTTCCTTAATGTCAATGGCATATATGTTCTGTTATATGATCAGTGAATTATCCGCTGTTGATGGTATATTAACTCTTTTGACAGGAATTGATTTCAATCATATTCCTATAATTTTAATTACCATTACTACTACACTCTATACCGGTAAATAACCACTTTATTTATGTTATTATTATTGTTATTTATTTTATTTAAAATTATTATTAAAACAAAAAAAAAAAAAACAATTCATTTTTTTTTTATATAAATTAGCTTATGGTGGTTTCCGTTCCTCATTGTTAACTGATAAAGTTCAAGGTTGGGCTATTGTTATCCTTTTAATAATCTCGACAATAGGATTTGGTGTTAGCGTGAAACTTGATCCGGGAGTAGTTAGTTCTAGTCCGCTCTTGCAATCAAATCAATTGGGTTGGCAATTATTATATATTATGCCAGTTGCTATCACTTTTGCCAACTTATTCCATCAGGTATTATTTTTATATTTTCGTAAAAAAAATGACATTTATTATTATTATTTATTATTATTATTATTATTATTATTATTATTATTATTATTATTATTATTATTATTATTATTATTATTATATACATAATTATTAATTATTAATATTATTATTAAACATTATTATTATTATTATTATTATTTATAGGGTTATTGGCAACGAGCTTTCTCTTCTAAAAATGACCGAGAATTAATTTTTTCTGCGCTTTATGGAAGCATTATGCTTTTTCCCACATTATTCTTGATTGGTTTTACGGGAATTCTTGCTGCTTGGGCTGGTACTTATCCAGGCCCTGATCCTAACAATCCTGTAGATCCTGACATGTCATTCTTTTCACTTTACACTTTATTACCTGATTGGGTTAAGGGATTTGTTTTGGTATTGACTGTTAGTTTAAGTTGTTCGGCCTATGATTCTTTACAAAGTGCTATGGTATCTACAATGTCAAATGATTTATTTAACAATAAGCTTCCTTTAATTTTTATTCGAGGGCTTACTGTGATTTTTAACGTTCCTGTTGGTTTGTATTAAATTTATATATATCTTTTTTTGATTTACTATTATATAATTCATGAATCATTAAACAATCTAATTTTTAATTTGTATATATAGTAATTCTTGCCATCAGAAATCTTGATGTTCTTATCGTATTCTTAGTTGGTGATCTTATAGCAGCAGCTGTAATGCCAGCAGTCCTCCTTGGTCTTGTAGACTCACTTTATTTTTTAAACGGGTTCGATTCATTAGTAGGTGGTTTAGGAGGGTTCTTTTCGATATTTATATTTGGTGCAGCGTATTTTAATAGTGCATATGAAGGGGCTTTATTATTTATCTTATCAAAGGGTTTGTACGCTGATGATTATTCAGTATTAGGAGCATTTCTTGTTGCACCATTTGGATCTATAGTGTTTACTTTTTTGGCATTCGGAGTCAGATTGTTAGGAAAGTTTATTTTGGCAAAAATTCAAGGAAATGAATTTGAATTTCCCAAAAGACCTGAACCTGATACTACTAAAGATGAATTTGAAAAACCTGAACCTGCTAATGATGTGAAACCTTATTCTACTGAAGGTGAATCTGAAAAAAACGTTAATGTTATAATTAATCCTGATACTACTGAAGGTGAATCAGAAAATACAAATACTTCTAATAATGCGGTAAAAGATTCCCATAGTATGAATGAAGTGTAAAGAATTACTTTATTTTTTTATTATTTAATAGTCTTAAGATAATTTAGATGTCATCATAATTAAGTATTTTTTTAGTTTTATATATTTAACAAAATAAAGATCTTTTTTATTACCGTGTTAAATCTACTCTAAATTAACCCGCGGGTGACCCGACCCAGATCGCATCTCTAGTTAAAATTAATTTTAACCATTTCAAAATTCTGATTATATAATGTCAGATCAAACATATGCGGATATCCGGATGAGGACAATACAACCAGGATGAAAAGATAGGGTGCATACATCAACAAACAAATTTGCTCAGTAAAATAATCAAATTGGTGTGTAACAAATTGATCAGGTTTCTTATAATATTGTTTGTTTTGAGAACCTATATATGTATCCGAATATACAAATAAGAATAGGATTATATTATAAGACTAGTCATTTATTGAATATGCTAAATGTTGTTTGAAAGAATTGGGCAACCGCATTACAATTTGAGAGAATTATTTATCGCGACTGAAATTGGAAATGGCTGAAGCTGAAAATTTTGAAATTACAAACCTTATTAAAATCCATTTATACTCTTTTTATTATCCAAAACTAACCAAATCTAACTATTAAAAATTTCCTGCTTCAGTCGGACTCACCTTGATAACCGATTTTAAGATAACCTGGTGAAGTTTTTGCATTAAGGTTGTAAGTATCTTTAATTTAGGGCGTTCTCAAGCACCTTCTCTCAATGAATTCTATAAAGGATCAGATTTTGACCAGTTTGATCAGTCTGACCAATCAGGTTCTTTGTTAAGTCCATTGAGGAAGGTCCTTTAAAGCCCTTATTGTAAATCCAAAATATACATATTTGATGTGTCTAATTTTAAACCTTAATGATAGGAAAAATTAAAGAATTCGAAAACATGATTTAAAGCACATTACAGTATAACTGTACAGTACATCTGCACGTTATATGATGTGTGTGTTATTTTAGAAAATGAAATGGGCGTTATTTTGAAACAAAGTTTTTTAACATAAGATTTTCAGAACAACATGCATGACCGTTATTTTCGTAGTTATACGATCATCTAAAAAAAAAAAAAAAAAAAAATCCGAATCGGTATATTTCGATATTTGATATGGAATTATGTTAGTCACATAGATTTCCTTTATCACAAACAATAGTATAATCGAGATATTATTAAATCATTCAGAAAAAACGATTTCATACTTATCTAATTTTCTTGAAGTAATAAGTACAGTATTTTTTTTTTAAACTATATGCCATATAACATCTATGAGCATTATTTCGAATAGGTCAAGTTTTTTGAACCAAAAGATGTATATATGTCATAAAAATTTGCTGTCATATCATACAGTACGATACGAGGAGCTTTTTGAACCAAATAAATATTTTTAACCAATGACGCGTTAGAAGTTAATGTTATGATAAGATTAGCAGTTAGAATAAACAAAATTTATAAAATTTATCAAAACGCACATTTAGTCCAAAAATTTTGCTAGAACTGATGTACAGTACCATCACATCCAGCCTACTTCTTTCCAAGTAATCACACGGAATTGGTGATACTGTATATAAATAGTAAGATTAAAAGAATAATTGAGTTTGATCCTAAAACCTGGCATTACCAAAATTATTAAGACTAAACTATAAATGATTAATCAATCAGTCATGGTCTGAAAATGTCAATTGATATATTAATATAAACGGGATGCCACGGGTTACCGAACGAATTACTCTATGTTGTTAAAATTTATGCCAAAGAATAAAATTGTATGGTTGCTGAAAGGAAAATTTGTGTATGTTAGTTGTAGATGACAAAAGTCGAAGATGAAGCACAATCGTTAATAGGGTAAAAAAAAGAAGACCTTTTCGTGTAAATAATCAATATTTTGAGTATAAGAATCAAATTCTAAAATATTTTAGTTTAGTTTCATTGATTGTTACCTTGTTATATTATTCTTGTACGTACGGTATCGTTATTAGAAAATCTAAGCTCGTGACCCTATCACAAGCTACCAAAACGACACAAAGATACAAAAAATGATACATATAAAAAGGTACCCGAACTACTTATATAAGAACTCATATAAACTTTTTTAAAACCAATTACATTTACAATATATAAAGACACATACACGTTGTAAATTGCGATTATCACAGAGATTAAGTGTAACATAAATAATAATTAAAAAATTTCTTGCAAAAAAAAAACTTTGGTATAAACTACCTTTAAGTTCTACCCATATACGTAATCCCGATCTAAACCTAACCTTAAAAACAAGTCAATCTTTACACATTTTCGATCATTTTAATTTTACATTACATAATAATCTTCTTTAAAAATGTTGAGATTAGATTAGATAAAGGTTAATTACCAATTTTATATACTTAATTAATATACAATTATATTAAAGTTTGTTAATAAGAATAGTTGGATTTTTTTTTTATATATAATATATAATTTAATTAAAAAAAAAAAAAAAAAGAAAAAAAAAATAGTAATTTGATTTTGTTTGATTTCACAATCAATATAGCTTTTTAAAATAGAAATTACATATACAGTATCTAAACCTGGGTAGTCAAAAAGCTTCTTTTTTTTTTTTTGTCGATTTTATACTAGCCAATTATATAACTTTACTAAAAAAGATATTGATTTAACTTTACATCGTTATGCTGATTTAGCAACTTATAGTATGTAGCAACCTTCTTTAAGGTTACTATATGTTAGCAATACATATATTATTATTGAATATAATTTTTTTAAAGGTTCTAAGCTATTAATAGCAATACGCCTACTATTTAATTTTGCAAGTTTCAGTAAAGTAGTTGCGGTTGATCTCAAAAAATCGAATTTAGTTAGTCGATATAATAATAAACTAAAGTTGACTATATATATTATATATACATATAAAGTTATACAGTGTATCTACAATATTATACATATATCTATAGAATACATATCTGATATTCATATTCATAATACCGTAAATCGTCATATGAAAGACTTGGGTCTCTTACATTTAAAACCAAAGAAAAACTTTGAAGAGTATACACATTTTTCATCTACAATAGGCAGTCCAAATATTTTTGAACAAAAAATCCAGGTTCGATTATTAATATAGATCCTATGATCTGAACCTCACCCGGGTATACTACGGTGCTACTACTACTACTATCATAGGAGTCTTTTATACGGCGATTTACGGTAGTTTATTGAACATCAGACCTCATAATTAAGTGGATTCGGAATTATTATATAAAACCAGCATTTTGGGGTTGATTTTATCATATCTACACTTATTACCCTAACCTTAATTTATAAATTCCGTTTTCACTACAACATAAGTTTGATAAAAATAATATTGACTAATAAATTGACTTGTCGATTTTTGTCGACCAAATGATTAAAGTTTATCTCGAGTGGTATACACAGAGAATAACTTTGCTTTATACTGTATGTAAATTATATACCATATGGGCTGATTTATGGAATTGCCAATAACTTTTGATATACTAATCTATTTTTGAATAATTTTATTACCAAAATGTTGGTCTCAATGAGACGGTTCTAATGAATCCAAAATCATCAAAATCCAACCACAGGATCCCAAGATAATTAAGATTTCGTATAATTTTATATTAACTTTTACTATGTAGACAATCAACGTATGGATTGGTTTTCATATATGAAAACCAATCCATACGTTGATTGTCTACATAGTAAAACCAATCCATACGTTGATTGTCTACATAGTAAAAGTTAATAGTAAAATTATACAAAACTTAATTATCTTGGGATCCTGTGATTGGATTTTGATGATTTTGGATTCATTAGAACCGTCTCATCGAGACCAACATTTTGGTGATAAAATTATTCAAAAATAGATTAGTATATCATAAGTTATTGGCAATTCCATAAATCAGCCCATATGCTATATACATACATATATATATGTGTGTGTATACTGTATTATACTGTATATATGTATATATCTGATATATGTGTATATACTGTATATATGTATATATATGTGTATATATACACACAATATCAGATATATATGTGTATATATATATATAGTTTACAATATATCAATATATGTTGTGTCTCAGATGTCGATTTGGCGATTTTTGGCCAGCATTAACTGATCGACATTGATTGACCTAAATTATACTCTAATCCTTACCTTAAAACTTAGGTTGATCGACATTTGAGGCACGACATATGTAATATATATTAGATATTTTTAATTAGTATATAGCCGGAAGCAAACTCAGATTATAACAACAATTCAATTGACCAATTAAGATTGTTTAAAGTACACAAATGAAAAGCAGATTTTTTAAATACGTACAATATATAGATTACAATTAATAGTAAAACTATGACGTTTCGGATCACTTTTTTTGCCATGTGAGCATTTTTATCAGGGATAGGTTTTCTTCATTGCAAATGTAAATAATTGAAAATAATTGAACATATGCATGCATGTGCACATAAAAACTAATGTATGTATATGCGCATCAATTCGGTAAAACCTAGTTGGTGATTATTAGTGTTTTTAGTTGAACCAAGACAATAGTATGGGGCTAAATTCTATTGGCAATTACTAAAATCCTCGTATTAAAAATGCAGTAAATTATAATTGGTCAAATTTCATGTAATAATATATGTATCCTGGTTATAAAGTTCTGATTATGCGTAACGTGGTGTAATATTTCACATTTTTTCTGGGGCATTTATTGCGTTATCATTATTATCATTATTACTTAATTGTATTATTATAATCTTTTTTTGTTAACGATTAACTTGATCAGATGATCAATAAAATAATTTTTAGAAATTATACGCGAACTCTAAAAAGTTTTGATAGTTTTTTTTTTTCTAACATTCTTTAAAGTGTACCCCTGTTTGAATTTTTAAAAAAAGATTAATATACATTTATAAAGTTTATTTTTATACAAATATTTTTAAGCCAAGAGTACATTTATAGGATTTTAGAAGGGGGTTTTAAAAAATTATTGAATTATTTTATTGAATAGTGTTATTGAATAGTGTTAATGGAAATAATACAATGATCAAAGCAGTAAAGAAAAAGAAATACTGTATATTTTCTCCTTGAAATAATAATCATTATAATGAACTGTAAAATGATTTATCAGGAGAAAGTTTATTTTTAATGTTAGACAAACTTTTTTGGTAAGTTTTAATCGCGAATAAGCACGTGAATACAACGATAATTTTGTAAAAGAAAGGAAAGTAATGAAAACGAATAATATTTAATAACGTAAAAAAAAAATTGATGGAAAAACTTGAACATTAATAACTTTTTTTGGGAGAATGAAGTTAGTAAAGAGACATAAAAAAGATTGATAAGACTAAACTAGATTCGTAAATTTCTTTGTTATTTTAAATATTGTGATATTCGAAACAATGAGGAAATTATTCGGCAATTATTATTTAAGCATAATATATACAATATATACGGATGTAAAGTAAGATTTTTTTTTAATTCTAATTGGTTTGTAAAAAGGTTGATTGTCAGACACAATGGTGATACTTTTGATATATGTGCAGGTTTCTTTGTCTTTTTTAAAATTCAAAAAGATTTTTAACATTAAGATATATATATATAATATATCAGATATATCAGATATATAATTATAATAATATAAATCAAAAAGTTCACGGGTTAGAAACACGAGCGCTAAAATACTATTAAAGGTATTCCATTTACACAAATTTAATGTTTCATTTGAAAACCTATTAAACATTGGAAGAAGAAAGACTTTTCTTATTTTGGTTTACGCACGGCATTTTGTACAAACATATTACGCGATGATAAAAAGTTCAAAAGAAAAAATTACAATTATATAAAAAAGCTAAGAAGTTTTGTGGTAAACAAGAAAACGCATATGGAACATCATAACCAGCCCTATTGCAGTTTTCATTAAAAATTTTGAACATTTTGCATGCGATATTAGACATGATGGGAATAATCGTTTCATTCTTATACGAATTAGATGATCACCGGTTCTTAAACCATGATTAAAACTTGTTTTATAATCATTCCAACATTACGGTATTATCTTATGATTTTTTTTTGTACGTATTAATAACGTTTAACAACGTTTAACAACGTTTAACGTTTTAACTGTTAATTAAAATATTTTATTATATTATTACTATATTATATCATATACTATAATATTAAAATATTAAACTATTATATACTTTATTTATTCGGTTTTACGTTATTACTATTGCTATCTGCTATTTCTGTATTTGATTACAATACTAACTATAATACTAACTATAATACTAACTATAATACTAACTATAATACTAACTATAATACTAACTATAATACTAACTATAGTACTAACTATAAATATTTAACACTTTACATCACGTGAGAAACCCACAATACGTAACTTTTTCGTCGCGTAAACAAGTCGCGACAAAACACATTACGTAATTCGCAATTTGTTATTTATAAAACGCATCTATGGTGGTTTATCATATATTTTTATTACCGTATATTTTTATTATAATTTTATTATAATTTTATTATGTTTTTTATTATGTTTTTTTTCCAAATTTTTATATTTTTATATTTTTATAAGGTTAGAGTTAAAAAGGAGCGTAGAATATTTTTACTTAGGACATCCTACACTAATTAATTAGTCAGTTTTAATATATACATAGGTGTAAAAAACGCTTTAATAAAAAAATTTTTTTTTTATTAATTGTCATTAATTCTGTAATTATAGAATTAAATGTTAATAAACACGTTAATATATTGTTTTAATAGATTGTTTATATATTATTTACATATTTTGTCTACATAGAAACCAACTGTTTGAAAAAGAGAAAAAAAAATTTCTTTAATCTAAATACTTTTTACTTTTTTTTTTTTTCTTTTTTTTTTTTGCTAAATTACTTTACAATAATAATAAATAATAATAATAGTAATATAGAATATTAAAAAAAAAAAAGGGGGGGAAATAGGAGAATTTATGAATAAATTTATGAATAAATTTTTTACATAAAAAAAAAAAAAAAAAAAAAAAAATCCAAATTAATCGGGGGAAAAAAAAAACTTTTGTTGTACTATATCAAGCAAGATCAAAGGATCAAGATATCAAGATGATAACCATAAATCAAAAAGGTCTTTTAAACATTCAACTTCATCAAGAAATTCAGCACCTTGAAAATGTTCTAAAACACCCATTTCTTGATATAAATTTATCAAATGTTTATGTTCTTCTAATAAAGTAATTTTTGGAGATATGAATAAAGATAATCGTGGTTTTTTTTTCCAAGATTCAAGAAATTTTTGAAGATGATCTGGTGATAAAATCCAATCACCATCAATATCTAAAACGTTTAATCTTGGTGGTGTATATTTTGATAAAAGTTGTAATAATCTAGTTATAGCTTGAGGAATTCCATCCAAAGGAAATGAACAAATTTTAAGTGCTTGTAAATTTGAACAAGATTTTAAAAATTTTTCAAATTCTCTATCAACATCTTCTGTCCACCAAACAGTAACAAATGTAAGATTTGAAAAAGCATTATGAGTAAGAATATTAAGATAATATCTAATATCTTCAGAATTTGTTGGTGGACAATCAGTATTCCAATATATACGTTTAAGTGAACCTTTTGTATTTTGAATTAACATTGTAAAAATTTGAAAAGGTGTATGTTCATCCCAAAATATATCAAGTATTTCAAGTTTTGGAAAAGTTGAAGAAGCAAATTGTTGAATATTAGCTATATGACCTGACATAAAAAGTTTTAAAGTCTTTAAATTAGATAAAGAAGCTAAAATTGAAGGATGAATACATAAAAATCCTTGAAAATGAACATAAATTAAAGAACGAGCTTGAGATACAATAGCTTGACCTATTGAAGTACATTCAGCAGCACGAGCTTCAGGAGCATGTATCTCTAAATATTTTAAATTTGATTGAAATTCAATAAGAGCAGCTAAACCAGTATTATCATCAATACAAGGATCAACAATTATTCCTTGTATACTTCTACAAATTTGTGCCAAACCATAAAAAAGATCAACAGATTGATCAGAACGACAAACAAGTTCACGTAATTTTTGTAAACATAATCCAAAACCAGGACAATAAGAAAGAGGAATCTTTGGTAAAACTAAATGTCTTAAAGAAGATTTAGACATAAATAGTTTATAAAGTTCTTGTTCAACTAATTGATCAAGAAATGGACGATAAAGATCACCAGGTGGTTCATTAAAAGATCTTTCATGAGTTAATTGATCAATTATTTCAGGAGATAAATGTTGACAATAACGTACATAATCGTACATAGCAGAAGAACAACCTTCTAAAATTAAATCTAAACCATTTTTCCTAAGTAAATCTTTTGTATCAAATGAGAAACAAGAATAAACAGTTTTGATAATTAATGGCCAAAAAGTTTCATCAATTTCATCTTTAGAAGGTTTTTCATATTTCCAAGGATTAGTCCATAAAATAGGAACAGTAACAGAAGCCCATTGTTTATTCACTAATAAACATGAATATAATGAACAAGCATTTTCAGCCAAATACCTAAAAATTTGATCGAGACAATCATCAGGGAGTTTTCTATCCATTCTAATAAAAAGTTCAAAAGTTCAAGATGATTCGATACGATAATCAACAAACATGTGAATGAGAGTAATCCTTATCACAGTATTAATGGGAGAGAAGAGATTATAAAAAATAAAAAAGAATCGTATTCTCTATGATCGAATTACTTCATATTAATTGGAAAGAATCCCGAATCGTCGTTAAATTATTATTAAAAAAAAAAATAAATTGTCAAATTATGAGAGATCTTTAAAGGATAATGTTTGGTTATAGATAGATAAAATATATATCAAAGAAATAATTCTTTAAACGAAAAGAGTTTCGTATTGCTGGTGAAATAAAAAATCATGCAACATTTGAATATCTAAAAAAGTGATAAGTGAAGGTTAAAAAGAAATGACTTTATAAAATATATATATATATATAATAATAATAATAATAATAAGAAATTCTTACCAATCGAATCAAATTTTCGAAGAGTTCGAAGAGTTCGAAGAGTTCGAAGAGAAGGAAAGGATTTTTATCATCTAACGGATTAAAAGAAAAAAAAAAAAAAAGATAAAAATTTAAAATGAAACTGTTGTATATATATATATATATAATTTATAGAATTTATATGGAAAAAAAAAAAAAATGTATATCGATATATCGATATTGGATTTACGTAATGCGTCTGTCAGTTTTGTAAAATCAGGATTATAAATACTTGATAAGGGATGTTGGTATTTATGTACAGTACATGCTTATTATATAATACCGATAAGCAATGACAACAGATTGTCACAGCATGATTGGCTTTTTATAAACTTTACAATTACCTGTTACAAACATAATATATATCTTTTTTACATTAAAAAAAAAAGTGATTCCTTCGAAGGAAACACCAAGATCGACGGTTGGTTTCCCAGGTACTCAGAATTTTAAGTACATTAGTTACAATACGTTACGTACGTACGTATGTACCTATTTAACTGTACAATAATAACTGGTAAAATAGAGCGATCACAATAATGAAAAGCAGAAATCTTACAAATTTCCCGAAAAAATTAGAATTAATAAAATAATTATTAGAATAATATGTATATAAATATATATATAAATATATATCAAATATTATAATATTATTAGTTATAAAATATTATATAACAGATAATACTGTAATATAAATTTAAAGTTATAAAGTTATAAAGAATATAACATTAAAAATGATTGTTTAAATGATGATTATTATCTGTTATAGGATTATTAGGATTATTATATATAGGATGATTAAGGATTATTAGGAACAAGGCTTTGGTGTCAAAAATCTTGTAAATGATAAATGACAATAAATATATTAAAGAATTACTTTATTAAATTACTTTGGCGACACAGATACACTCCTTACAGCATGTATGATAACAATTTGACATATAATGTAATGTCATCGTGGTAAACCAACTTTTTATCCGGTATTTTATGTAACTTTGGGATACATTAATAAATAAATTCACATGCATTTGATTTCATTGCAATCTTACAAAAGCAGGTAATGAATTTGATCCTTTTGATGTGTCGAAAAATACAACGTGCAATACCATATATGATATTAGTCATGGGATTTTAATTTTTTCGCAAATCGAAATTTTTTGTTTTTCTCAGAACCTTCCACGCGGTATTTGGTATATGTTTGACCTTGTTTATATAAGTTCTTTTTTTTTATCTTTTTTTTATTCTATTTTTATCTAATTATCTAATTATCTAATTATCTAACTTGTGTACAGTACATGAACTTGATGAATACGTAAAATAAATACCTATGACTCTACTGGTATTTTTTTTTTTTTTACTTTTTTTTTACTTGCATTCTAAGTCTTACTTCGTTGTCCGTGTGTAAAACAATATATAACAATAATGTGTATATAAGCAATGCTAAAGTTAGTTAATGTCGAAATTTTCTTCTTTTTTCTTTTTTTCTTTACAGTAAATGAAATACTTTTTTTTTCTTTCACTTTTTTACATTAAAATCTCTAATGTCTAGGTTGTTTCATTAAACAAGATTCATTTCATGTTCTCTCATTGCGATCAGCGAAGGGTAATCAGAAATCAGAAAAGGGCGATTTTCTTTAAGAAGATCTTGTACACAAAGTGTGGTTGTATTTCTTTTTTTCCTTTTGGTAAAAAGAATCTTCATTTACATGTGATTGAGATCTAGATTTATATTTTTATATTAAAGCTGTTTTTTTTTTGTCAGTTAATTACTTAACATACTTGTATTTTTTGTTCTAACGTTTTGACTCTTAACATTATTCACTATCAAATTTATCAAACGTGTCACTGCAGATTTTTAAGATTATCAAAACTCACGCATGTTGATATTGTTTGTTAAAAAAAAAAAACTGTTCAAGTTATTCACCTACTTATGAATTCAATTTATCTTCGTCGACGAATATACTCCATTGTAGTAAGATTTTACTTAAAAATCACCTCCTTTGGTTATATCGGTATTGTAAATCGTTTATATGAAAAAAGTAATTACTGTAACATTTAGTAACACCGATTTTCATAATGAAATAAAGTATTATAAGTATTATTTTTTTTTTTTTTTTTTTTTGTTATCAATTATCGATATCTAAAAATTCTAAAATAGTATATCGATTATTTTTACTACTTTTACAATTCGGTTTTAGTTTTATCATTGTGTCAATTTTGTCATTGACAGTGGGAATCTTCGGTGAATTGCTCCAAGAAAAATGCATGCATAATCAACTCATGTTTCAACAAGGTTTGTTCTTTAAAAACTAACAATTCTTTATTCTCATGAATTCTCTTATCTTACTTTTTTTGATGAAATTATTTTTCTATTTTTCAAGGTCTCGTTTCTTTTTGTTGATCTAGATGTGTCACTATGCAGCTTCTTACAATATTTTATAGTAAGTGATTATATTTTTATAAATAAACTTTCTCAATATATTGTCGTATATTATTATTTCTGGAACACTACAGGATCTGTATAAGAAATTTTGTGTAAGGGACATCTCCGTTCCAACGTTTTGAACCTATGTTTGTCAAAGTGTTTATCACATGCATTCTTTAGATTTTGTAACTGTATGATGTAAGGATTTTCAGCAATGAATTTGAACGTGTTAAAGTATCTTTCTATTACAACTTTTTAGGAATATTATTCCTGGTATGTTAGTTTCAAAGTAGATCTCTTTTATTTAATACGTGATGGTATGTTATTGGTTTCCCCAATATACTTGTTCTGAATTCTTTTATCTAATTGTGTGATGTTATTGGTTTCCCTATTTACTTTTACTTGTTCTGAATTGAAGAACAACATATTTGTACTCTTTTACTTTTTAAATCCTGAATCTGGGTTCAAAACTTAACGATAGCTGATAATGTACATAACCTATAATTTTTGTACATTTAAAAAAAAAATTTATTTATTTATTTGAAGTTGGTGTGAAAATTTTGTTTCAACTACATTCGTTAGGGTATCAACTTTGGTTATCTCTGTATACTTTGTATATTTTGTATACTTTGTATATAATTCGTTAAATAAACCAATGGTGGATTTACGGAATCCTTTACTTGTATAGGAAATTTGTTCTATCACTAATGTTGCTAATAACTGGATGTTGATACTATTTAACGAGACTTTTAAAGACTTTTTAAAAGGGGCTGACTATTATTTATTTATATTTTATGTTTATTTTATTTCAATGGTTTTTTTTTTGCTTACAAAAATATATTAATTAAAAATAATCGTCAGACCCCTAAAAAAAAAAACCTATAAAAAATCAATTAACAAATATTTCTTTATATTATAAAGAAAATTAATATAAATATATAAATATACAATGGTTTTTTTTTTGCTTACAAAAATATATTAATTAAAAATAATCGTCAGACCCCTAAAAAAAAAAACCTATAAAAAATCAATTAACAAATATTTCTTTATATTATAAAGAACATTAATATAAATATATAAATATATAAATATATATATATACATACATATATATATCTGATATATATTTATATTTATTTATGTATTTATATATTTATATATATAATAAGAATATATACTGTAAAAATAATTAAGAGCTATATAATAAAAATATAATACATAATATAATAATATATAATATAATAATATAATAATATAATAATATAATAATATAATATCAGGCCAATAAATCCATTTAAAGTTCGGGGAATGTTATTTTTATTAAATATGCGTGTTTATTTGATCGATAAATCAAATAACGCTATCCTAATACATATTAACACGATGCCTATTTCAGTTTAGTTCTTCGATAGAATTATTTAAGATTCGCACATTATTGCTAATTTTTGAATTTCAGGCTCAAAATATTGTTCTCGTGAGAACAATATAACGCTTCAAAATTATTAATTCAATAAAAATGTAAATTTTTATCGTTGCTAAAAAAAACGAATTTTTTAACCAAATGATCGAATTTTATGCACGAACAAATATCTCGGACTAGTTTTCATTGTACTCATATATTATATCACGTGGTTTTCGTTTATGACTAGAAACATAATTAGGGTAGATAATATAATTTAATATCTTGGTTCGTTTATATACTTTTCAATGATCTTCATAAAACTTGATCATCTGGAAAACTATATTTTACTCGCTTCTTATATAGAGTATTTGTATGTATGTTGCAAATGTTCTTGCTTGTTAATGATTCTTGATAAGGTTTGATTTTCAATTTTTTTTTTTTTATCTTACATATGATATATAGTTTTAACTTTTTTTTTTTATACTAAGTCAAATAGTATAATATATTATGGCTTTGGTAATTATATACAGTATTATATATAATAAATCCTAGTCTTAAAAAGCATAGCTTTTTTTTATTTATTAAAGTTATATTTTTTGAATTAGGATTTTATTTAGTCAATATACTTTTAGAGATATAAATATTTGATACTGTATATAGATAAAAGATTAATATTTGATTTATAAATAACAAAAATAAATTAAATTTTAAATTTATTATTTTTTTTGTTTTAATAATAAAAAAATATAATATATCAGATATTGACTTTATTTTTTGTTTAAAATAAATATTTAGTACTAAAATTGATAAGTTGTTGGGATAGTCAAATAAATTTTTACTCTTTCAATCATTTTAATTTTATTAATTTTAATATTTTTACAAACAAATAAAAGACTTCAATTGGATCTAAATAGAGTCATATATATTAATTAATAAATTTATTGTCAAGTGCTCTTTTTAATACAATTTTTTAATTTTATTAAAAATTAAAAATTATTATTTTAGATAAAAAAATAAAAGATTAGAAAACTTTTGCAAATACTTTTGTAACAATTTTACTTTAATTTCTTTAACTATTAAAAATAATTAACTTTTTTGATAGAAAAAAAAAAACACAATTGCAAATATCTTAACAACTTTAATACTTTTAACTCTTAAGAAATAATAAATTTAGTTCTAAAACTAGAAAGGCTTTTGCAAAAACCCTTAGATAAAATATTATTTAAATATTTTAGACAATATTTATATTTAAAAGCTACAAATATAATAGTAGAAGTTCTTTATTTTGATTGTATTTTAATTTTTTTATAGTTCTAATACTGTTCTAATATATTTAACTTAATTTTGAAAAAGCAGAAATACTAGCTAATGCACTAAATATAAATATTATATTAATTTTAGTGATACAAATAGATGAAAATTTTTCAATCAATTAGTTGATAGATCATTTTATCCAACTAATCAATTAATAAATTTTATTCAACTAATCGATTATTTGGTAATTAATTGACTAATCAATTAATCGATTAGTTGACTAATCAATTGACCAATTGATTTATTGAATAAATAATAAACAAAACTTGGTAAAATACACATAAGGTAGCAACTAAAAACAGCTGGATTGACATTCTTATATGATTAGTAAATTAAACGACTAATTGACTAATTGATTAATTAGTCGATTAATCAATTAGTTGGCTAATTAATTAATCGAATAGTCAACTAATCGATTAATCAACTAAGTTGGATCTGTAAAATTTAAATTGATTAGTAGTCAACTTTACAACTAATCGATTAATTCGATTTTTGATTTGTATTACTAATTAATTTCTTTTAAATTTTGAAATTAAAAGAAAAAAAAAGATTTTTGTTATAATAAGCTTGGATCTAAAAAATAGGTGTTGTTACAGTACCAGAAGTTTTCTTTAATTCTGATAAAGCATAGCTTCTGAGATCCTTTTCCTTTGGGCATAAAGCAGAGTACAAAAGGGAAGTATAGTTTCCTTTATGTTTATAAGAAGCTACATACTTCTTTATGATAGTTCAGTAAGCAAACAACAATAAATAATAACAGTTTATTAAATTAACAAGAGGGCTATTCCAAGGTGTCTGTTTTTTAGAAATAGAACCCCAAAGAACTCTGATACAACTCAGATCTAAGTTTGTATAATATCAGCCAAATAGTTGTATAAAATAGGCCAAAATTTAAAATTTTACTATATAAAAATGCAATGTTTGATAAATTTCTACACAAAATTTTCTTTTTTAGTAACCTCTGAGTTATATCAGAGTTCTTCAGAGTCCTTTAGAAATCCCAATAGTTTATTAATAATAACAGAAAAGAGTAAATAAATATAAAGATAAATATAAATTACAATGTCTGGATCTATTTAAAGCTAAGAAAAATAAAGATGGTTTATATAGCTATTGAGCTAAATGTCGCTATGCGTTGTTATGCATCACTATAGAACCCTGAACAATCTATATGATGTCATATTTGAAAAATTGCTAATGAGGTACAGTTTTTCAAAAAAGGTTATATTTGAAAAGTAGGCATTGGAGAAAAGGTTATATTTGAAAACAGCTAAATAGCAAAATAGGTATATTTAAAAGAATACTAATGGGGGTAACTTTTATAGATCTTATATTTGAAATATGCTAATAAAAAATTTTGGACTGTAATGAATACAAAAATTGAAAAATTTAAAAATCAAAAAAATGCAAAAAATCAGAAAAATCAGAAAAATGCAAAAATTAAATAAAATTAACCAAAACGGGGGGTTTTAAATTTTTTTATACAATTTGTGGATTATATATTTATGATCATTGGCAGCTTGTGAATGAAATGGGTTTAAGTAATTTTGAACTTTGTATTTTTTTTTTTTTTAGAATGTTTTGGTCTTTTTTTTTTTAGGGAACGGTTTGTTTTTTTTTTTTTAGGGATGGTTTGTTTTAATTTTTTATTTTTTTTAGGGAATGTTCTGTTTTTTTTTTTTTT
>QKWP01001831.1:0-29084 GCA_003550325.1 Gigaspora rosea | reverse complement strand
TTTTTTTTTTTTTAGGAAACAAATTGTTTTTTTTTTTTTAGAGAACTTTGTATTTAAAAAAACTTAAAGGTGAGTAAAAGTTCTATCTAATGTGTGAAATATAGCTTATATATACCAAATCAAAAGTGCTAACCAAAAAAATTTTTACTATATAATGCTCAAATATAACCTTTTATAGATTGTTCGGGGTCCTATCACTATGCATCACTACATATCATTATATATTGTTATGCATTACTATGCATTGCTATGCATTATTATGCATCATTGTACATCATTTTGCATAATACAATTACTAAATACAATTGTTTCAATATTTCCTTATTAATTTCTAATTTTTCAACTAATTTCTACCAAAATTAACTAAAACTATTTTATAACATTTTTCTTTTCTTTAAGAATGAACTCTATGAGTTCTAGTTTGGGTAAGGACTTGAGAAAAGCTATTATCTGTTAGCTTCACAATTATTGTATATGTAATGTAGGTTATCTGAGAGAGGTTCTCTATAGATTGGGCAAAGAAAAGTAATTTTATTTGCTTGGCACATTTCCATGTGTCTTGGGCTTTTCTTTTTCCTTGATTCTTCTTAATTATAGATTGAATATCTTCATGAGCATTGAGGTACTTGTCTATAAAGTCATCAAGATAATAATAAGCTTCAAGTAGCTTGGTTTGGTCTTGTTTGTTTCTAGCACGAGTCTTAATTCATTTGAGAATTATCTGCCCAGTATATAGAGGAATAAATGTCTGAGTTAAAGGCCCACATGGTTGGAGAATATCTTGTATAATTTTGACTAACTTTTCAGATAATGGAGTTTCTATAGCAGGGGAACTTCTTAATTAGTAATTGGAACTGATAATGTTTTTTCTTATACATTTACTAATTCCAAATTTGGATATACTTCTTTTGGATCATTTACTTTTGGTGTATTAATTTCTAATTGTTCTGTATTACTAAAGTGTCCAAAAAATTATTTGAGTTTGGTTCAAGAAAAGAAGTAACTATTTTAGTTAGAGTTCCAAACCGGGTTATAGTAAACCAGGACACCCGTGTCAAAACGGGTGACCCGGATCACTGATTTGAAACCTGGGTCAAATTGGTTGGTATATTAATTGAATAAATTCAGTAATTCGGTTTGTATATTAGCAAAGCCTACTTTATTGCTGTTTGACTCGAAACTTTACTTTGAAGATTGACTGAGAGTATATGACTTATTAATATTTGCCTTAACAAAAACAAATAACTTCATTGGGCAATTATTTTGTTGTTTACTTTATTGATATTAGATATGGATATTTTGCAAATTCGCAAAGTTTGAGTACATACATCTTACAAAAAATTACTGATTTTTAACTTTTAAACTAGCGACTTGTCAAATTTCTAGTATTTGTTTAAGAGATTTACGAATTTATATTACCATGATTATTATTTTAAATGAAAGAATAAACTGTAAATAGTAAATGTTTGTTTTTTATTTTCATTTTCGCTTTATCAATAAGTAACAATCATTCATTGATTTAAAATGATTCCAAACTGACAAGAATCAATAAATGACACATAACATATATAAAACCTGTTTTTATCTGGGTCATACAATTTCAATTCACACAAGTAACTTGTGTAAAGAAATTGCATCCGGTTCGGACCTCTAATTTTAGTAAGATTAATAGTCTAAGTAATGTTATTATTATCATATAACTATATGCATTGTGGTATAATCCACAAGGTATTATTTTGAGCAGCATTGTTCTGTTTTCATGCTTGAAAAAGGTACTAAAGTGCTAATAAGGTTTGAGATTGCAATGTAAAAGTGGTGATTTTTGGAAATATTCTAAAAAAGGGGTAGTTGTATCAATATATTTTAAGGTTTTACAAATTAAATTGTATATTTCATTCCCTTGTAGATCAAATTTCTTCTAGATATTTCTAGAGAATTAAAACAACTACTGGTTCCTATTTTTTTAGCTCGTAATATTTAGCAAGACAATCACTATTATAATATTTCTGTAGAATTTTTTTTCTATTGTCCATAATTTATAAGCACTATTGTCTAATTTCTTATGAATAAAGAAAGATCCAAATCTTTCGTCTTCAAATTTGGCTGAGCAAGAGGCTTCTAATTCTTTTCTTTGTATCCATACCTTGTTACCAATTTCAAATGTCTCTATTTGAGTATTGGCATCGAAACAGACTTTTTGTTTTTGTTGTAACTGTTCAGTATTTTGTAGGCTTTCACAAAATTACCTGTGCGATTTCAGAATTTTTGGAGGCTATAAAACCAATATTGTACAATTAGTGCTTGAACCGAAAAAATTAGTATATGGAATTAGTATAATAAACCTACTTTTGGAAAACATGCTTCATTTATATCTCACGTGCACTTTCTACTAGCAGCAGGCCTTTAAAGTTAGACAGGTACGGGCTTAGGCCCAGCCCTCAGGCCTGTACTTGTCTGATTTTAAAGTTCTGCTGCTAGCAGCAAACATATATAAAATATAAATAAAATATGTTTTCCGAAAGTGGGTTTATTATGCTAATTTTACATACCGATTTTTGTTCAAGCACCAATTGTGCAATATTGGTTTTATAGCCTTCAAAAATTCTGAAATCACACGAGTAATTTTTGTAAAAGCCTAGTATTTTGTCTAGCTTGATTCTGATAGGTTGGTAATTTTTCTATTAAATCATAAGCTCGTTGAAGAATACTTTTTTGTAAGTTTATTTCGTCATCTATTTCTGTAGGTTCTACCAGAAAAAGTGCTTTGATTGGTAAAGTAGCATATCTCCTATATATAAGTTGAAAAAGTATATAACTTGTGGTAGCATATCTCTTCATTCGATAAGACAAGAGAACAGCAGGTGTATACAAATTCCAATTATCGTCTCCTTTCACTTTAGCAAGTGATTTACATAATGTTCTATTAAATCTTTCTACCATACAATTTGTCTGAGAGTGGTAAGAAGAAGAGAATTTATATTTGATAAGAAACTTTTCACAAAGAATCCTAATTGTTTTGCTAATATAATTGCAATCTTGGTCTAATAAGATAATTTTTGGAGTTCCATGTCTACAGATTATCTCTTCAAAGATAAACTGAGAAAGTGTACTAGCACTAGTGTTTGGAACAGCACGAGCTTCTGGCCATTGTGTTAGATATTTAGTAGTAACAATAATATATTGATTGGTTTGTTTAATTATAGACAAAAGGCCTACAAATCAATTCCAACATGTTTGAAAGCTCTTTCAATTTGTATAGAATGTAAAGGTTCTTTTTTATAGCCTTTTTGTCTTTGTTGCATTTCTCACAAGTCTTCATATATTCATATATATTTCGATACATTTGATCCCAATAATAATGTTCTGATATTTTATAATACATAGCATCAGTTCCCAGATGTCCAGCATTGGAGTGCTTATGTATTATATATAATACTAGTTCAACTTCCATCTATTTAATAACTTTAAGAAGTCTGTTTGGGTTTCTTTTATTCTTTTTATAAAGAAGGTGATATCTAATTTCGAAATATTTAACCTGGGTCATAAGTTGCTTTTGTTTTTGGTCAGTATATCCGTTTTGGAATTGGTTTGTGTTCAAATAGTGGTAGAGATTATAATATTGGTCAAGATTCATAAGATCTATTAGATGTAATTGTCTGAGTTAGTAATTGTGAAAGAGTATCAACATTTGAATGAATTCAGCCTAGTTTATGAATAATCTCAAAGTTGTATACAGTCAACCCTCCATAAATGCAACTCATAGGGACAAGCCTACAACGTGCATTTAGGGAGGTTTGCATTTAGAGAGAGCCAATTAAATTGCAGCTTTAAAAATTAGATCATCAAGTTTGTGTAACTTCTACCAAAACTGTATAACCTATCTTAAATACTAAAATTTGATTGGCCACGTGCATTTAGGGAGGTTAGTGTGATATAAAATATTATTCAAGAAAATGTGCATTTACAGAATATAGAACGTTGCATTTAGCACTAATAACATTTTACGGAATAGAAAAAAATGTGCATTTAGAGAGGTATTGCATTTATGGAGGTTGCATTTATGGAGGGTTGACTGTAGTTGGAGCTTCAAGATCTATTTTCCAATTCTTCCTTTGGGTTCAGCAGTACATAATAGAACCCCGAAATATACATAGATAGATCAGGTTAATTATAGGATTACTAAAAAAGGTGGTCATCTAAAACTGTGTATGTCACATGACATAGAGCCAATAAAATTGTTTGTTTTGATCAACACAGATTAGCCTGACAAAGAAAATAAAGTGAAAAAAAGTGAAAAGCATCAAAGATACAAGAAACGAGTATCTAAACCTACCTTGGGGCATTAACAAAAAATGTCAGAAGGGCAATTTTACTATATAGAACACTTTAATTCTAGACTAACCCTTATCCTAACCCTAATTAAAAGGTCAAAAACATATGACCGCACACAGCTTTAGACATACCCTAAAAAAGGAAAGATCTGCAAAAAAACTTCAAAAATAAGCAAAAATTACTATAAATAAATAAGATCTGCAAAAAAACCTCAAAAATAAGCAAACTCATACCTGACCTATCTATGTATATTTCGGGGTTCTTACATAACCATTTCAATGCTAAGTAGTCTGTAACTAAGATGAATTTTGTAGCACCTAAATATTTATGGAAATGTTCTATAGTTTATACAACTGTGATACATTCTAGTTTAGTTGCTGCATAATTTATTTTTTCTTTTCAAAGGCTTTTACTAGCATAGGCAATAGGGTGTTCTTTTCTATTTCTATCTAGTTGACTTAATGTAGCTCTAAAGCCATTGTATTAGGCATTGGTAGCAAGTAAAATGTTTCTTTAAAATTAGGATAGGCTAATATGAGAGCAATAATTAGTTTAGCTTTTAATTTTTCGAAAGCTTTTTGTTGTTTATCTTGCCAGTGATAGGGTTTTTCTTTTGTAGCAGTAAATTTAAAGGTCGAGCAATTAATGAAAAGTTTTGAATAAATTAGTAGTAGTATCCTGCAAGTTCAAGAAAAAAATTGAAAAGCTATAAGATTTTTAGGGGATTGAATTTGTTGGACAGCCTCTACTTTTTGTTGCAGAAATAAAATGTTCTAGAAAGGATAGTTGGTGCATCCAAAAGGTACACTTCTCTATATTAAGTCTGAGTTCTGCTTGTTTAATTCTATTAAATACTCTTTTTAACTAAGTTAAGTATTTATCTAGAGTAAACAATGGTATTGTCTAGATATACAACCATGAATTTCCATACAATCCCATTATATATATGATCAATTAGTTTTTGGAAAGTTGCTAGGGCATTGCAAAGACCAAAAGGCATTACGTTAAATCCATCAATTTCATATCGTATAGTAAATGCAGTTTTTTCTTTGTCATGTGGTCCATGGTGATCTGCAAATATCCATTTGCAAGATCAAAAGTAAAGAACCAAGAACATCCTGTGAAGGCATTAAGCATTTTATCAATGCGGGGTAGGAGATAAGCATTCTTCTTTGTGATAGCATTTATTTTTCTTTAGTCTATACAGAATCATAATTTGGCATTTTTCTTTTATACTACATTAGCGAATTATATATATGTAATCTTACGTAAGTATTACAGTCTGTAATATTACGAAATTCTTACGATCGATGTGGTATATTACGTAATTTATTACGTTATATTACGGTAATATTATGGTTATTATTTTGAAATATTTCAAAATATATTGCAAAATATTGCGAAATAGACCAAATGAAAAAATGCAAATTACCTCCTTTACAGGGGTCGCATATAGAGTTGTTGGTGAAACTAGTTAGTTTCACTAGGACCATCCGGTGCACCATGGTGCACCATCGGTGCATCGTAGAAGATTTGAGTTTTTTATAATTATCGGTGCACCAGTTTCGGTGTACCAGCCTTGGTGCACCACGGTGCTTCATTGAAGATTTGTTTCACGTGCAACTCTAGTCATATACTTATGCAGATTAATAAACTAATGTGCGCAGGAGGTAATATTTTGATATTTTCGCATTGTTTTGCAATATTTTGCAAATTTTCACAAATTTTTAAAATTTTTTTAAAAAAAATAAATGATATACATATTCACATAATCATGCTTTTTTACAGTTATTTGCAATATTTCGCACGGGTTTGCAATTTAATATAAAATTTTAATTTTTTTATTTTTTATTTTTTTTTGGTGTTAAGGTAAGGTTTTGCCTTTATCTTTATTAATAAAATGTGTGAGATTCCTCATAGAGTTTCTCAGATTACAATTATTAATTATACAAGAATTAAAACTCAGACTATAGATAGAGTTATTTCTAATTTCTACCTAATTTATCTGCAACTTAAACCTACTAGAGTGGTTAAAACTCACCTAGATTTGAATATGAAGAATAGAGTTAGTTGGAGAACTATATTTGATTCAGTTGTGTAACCAGATTTTTATTTTTCTAAGTACTAAGCCCAAAGGTGGGCATGTGCTATTTTTGTTTTCATGTTGTTGGTCTGGTAAGCCACAGATGCAGCTATAAGTATATAGAGTTCATAAAATTTTATATTTTTTTTATTTATTATTATTATATATTATATTTTTTTTTCCAACTTAAGCAGCCACACTAATACTTTATTAAGCTACTTGTATTTACTATTGCACCTATATAGTACTACCTAATAATATAAGTTTAACATCATCCAGCCATCTTAGTCGGTATCTAAGTACTCGGATACCTAAATGCGACCTGCTGTACTACTTTGACACCAAATTGGTATTGAAATAGATAGCTCATCTAGCTATTTAAAGCTGAAATAAAAAGGTCTTCACCTTTTTACAACAAGCAAGAAATTACCTTTCCATCTTTTTTCTTTCTTTAAGGCTTCAAAAAGGCTTGCCAACATTACTAACTTTACTAACTTTCCTTTAATCTTCCTTACCTAGCCTCTAGGACAAGGAGTATTAAATCCAGACCATATGAACAACAAACATTTTAGAAAACAAAGAAATTATAAAAGGGAGTACTATTACAAAACCTACACGAAATTCAAAATAAACAGATATAAAACGAGAATAAACAAAAAAACAAAAGAAAAGAAAAATAAACAAAAGAAAAGAAAAATAAACATTCACAAGAACTAGTTTAAAAATTATATAGACTATATAAAACTTTTAGCTTTACCAAAGTATTATATTTATATATAGTGAAGAAATGATAAAAAGATAACTAACACTATACTAGTGTCAGGATGTATCAGAAGAAATTATAAAACTTTTTTTTCTACTAAGTAAACTTTAAAAAGTCGATTAAGTAAAGTTGTTCAGTACATTGAAATACACTTATAGTAATAATTTGGTGTCATTTGGATAACTTTTTATTAGTATGTTTTTCAATTTTTTCAAAAAACGCTATATTTCGCAAATAAGCTACTTTACGATTTTTTGTGTAATTTTTTGGCCAAAAAAGATAGCTTAGTTTCGGACACATACAGTAGGCATTATCCCAATTCAGAAGAAGTAAACACTGCTAATCTTTTGAAGAGAGCAAACTAGATTTCTCACTTTTTGGCGAAATTTCGAAAGCTTCCAAGAAGTAGAGAGAAAAAGCCCAGAAAAGTACCAAATATAAAAGAGTTGGTAGGAGTTACGCTAAATATAATAACACATCTCAAAACTAAACTTTAGGTCGGTGCCTACTACTTCTTTGCTCAATAGTGCCAAAGTCATAACTAGGAGTACTTCTCTGTCAAGTCTGTCAAAAGACGTCTCAGGCCCCTAGTATTTTAGATCCCTAATAGAAAGCCTCTTATTCAGTGTGCTTTTAGTAGAGCCAAGTTCCTATTTTATGTATTAAATATACAGTTCTCGTAGGTCAGGCATTTTGAAAATTTTGGTATGAGGGATCGTTGGAAAGAATTGTTCAAAAGGAAGTGTATTTATTATATTTTATATTTATTAAATATACATTTTTAATTAATATTATATACTTTATTATATATTACATATTATTTTTACATTATTACAAATATTTTATACTATTTTCGCACTTCGGCACACCTAATTCGATTACTATATACAAAAAACTAGCCCTACATACTTATTTTCGCTTACCCACAGTTTAGCTATTATCTTTGCTTCTTTGTTTTCAATTATTTTTGAAAGTGTCAAAAATCGTAGTTAGTATTTGCAAGATTTCAAAAAGTTGTTGTTTTTCTTGCAAAGTGCTGAAATAAAATAAATTAACCAAAAAAAAACAAAAACAAAAAACACGAAACAAAAAAAAATGAAGCGAAACCTTGCAAGAACTTGCAAAAACTTGCAAAATTAGCAAAAACTTACGAAAACTTGTGCTTTTTTTCTAAAGAAGCATTCTTGAAAATTTAAAAATTGCTAGAAGTGTGTTCTTGAAAGTGTCAGAAGTTGTAGTTGGCATGTGCAATGTTTCAAAAAGTTTTGTTTTTCTCACAAAGTGCCAAAATAAGGGGGCATCCATAAATAACGTTATACAAGAGGGGGTTGGATGAACGATAACGTTTTTCTCAATAAGTAAAGAGGGTCAAAAAAATATAACATAAGTTTTTTAGAAAAAATTAGCTAAAAATTGAACCAGTAGTCTAAATTTAATGATTTTGGTACCATTCGATTCGTCTCTGTGAGAGGAGTCGAATGGTACCAATTTCACTTTATCTGGATTACTGGATCAAATTTTATTGGCCAAATACTATTGGTTATTATGTTTTCTTATAAAATTACTAAAAAATCAATAGTTTTTTGCGAATAACTATTGATCCAGTGATCCAAATGAAATGATTTTGGTACTATTGGATTCATCTCACTAAGACGAATCGAATGGTACCTAAATCATCCAATCGGCTCACTGTGTCACAACATATTCAAGTTTTTGTAAAATTTTATATATAAACATATGGATTTTGAAAAATTTTTTTATATAGTAGAGAGGGGGTCCAGCACTACTATGAGGGAGTACATAATGTTATTTATGGATGCCCCTAAAATAAATTAATAAAAAAATTTTAAAAATAAACCAAAAATACAAAAACAAAAAACACGAACTGAAAAAATAAATAAAATGAAACCTTGCAAGAACTTGCAAAAACTTGCAAAAACTTGCACCCATTTCTTTAAAGAAGCGTTTTTAAAAATTTAGAAATTGCTGGTGTGTGTTCTTGAAAGTGTTAAATATCGTAGTTGGCATGCACAAGGTTTCGAAAAGTTTGTTTTTCTCGCAAAGTGCCAAAATAAATAAAATAAATTAATAAAAAAAATTTTAAAAATAAACTAGAAAAACAAAAACAAAAAAACACGAAATAAAAAAATAAATAAACTGAAACGTTGCAAGAACTTGCAAAAACTTGCGCTGAAATTTAGAAATTGCTGGGGGTGTGTTCTTGAAAGTGTCAGAAGTCATAGTTGGTATGAGCAAGGTTTTGAAAAGTTGGTTGTTTTTCTTGTAAAGTGCCGAAATAAAAATAAAATAAAAAAATTAAAAAATAAATAAAAGGACTGCCTATTTCCACCATGGTATTTTGCTATTTCCACCATGGTTATACAAAAAGTTACTATTTTTAGATTTAATATAATATTGTATATTATAATTTTAATTAGTTTCAATTGGCTCAACTTGATTTAGATTACTAAAACAAGACTCATGTAATGTTATACGACATTAGCGATGTGTAAACAAAAATTATTTTTGCGAAAACAATGCACTGGGCCTTTGTATAACATACATGCATATATTGTGTAACCATTATATGTACTGTGATTGGATGTTGCTTTGAATCTAAATTTAGGGTTAGGGTGGGCCGGAATTAAGTCTAACCCGCTAGGGGATTATCATGATAGTGCCCACTAGCATTAAGCTTAATGCCGGCTGACCCAACTAAAATAAAACTTGTGTAATATTACACAACATTAGCAGTATGTAACCAAAAATTATTTTTGCAAAAACAATGCACCGGGCCTTTGTGCAACATAAGTGCATATATTATTTTGAATTCTAAAAATAGAAAATCTTGTGTAACTATAGTAGAAATAGCAAAATACCATAGTGGAAATAGTAACCCCTAAATAAATAAAAAGGGTTTATGTAATTTAGCGCATATGTGTTGTAATGCACCCATCTGATAAACCAATTAAATCGTAGGATTAGATGTAATGTGAAATTGAGAAAAAATAGCGATCTTTTAAAAAATCACCTGTGGCTTATAATTTTGCTTATGAAACTACTCTGCATACTCTAACAAAAAAAATTCTTTGCAAAATTTTAATATAAAGTTCCTTTCTTGCCTACATACTAATAACCTCACACTAATCCTATCTAACAAAAAAATGTGTTATTTTGGTTGTTTTGATTTCACATTACACCAAATCATATGAGGTGTGTTACAGCACACATGCGCAAAAATATTAAATTCATAAAAAAAATAAAAAAAAAAAAATGAAAAAAAAAATAAAAAACAAAAAAGTAAAAAAAAACAAAATAGAAGATCTAATTATAAACAAAAGATTAGTGATATATAAGCTATTGTTACTTATGTAANCCTACATACTAATAACCTCACACTAATCCTATCTAACAAAAAAATGTGTTATTTTGGTTGTTTTGATTTCACATTACACCAAATCATATGAGGTGTGTTACAGCACACATGCGCAAAAATATTAAATTCATAAAAAAAATAAAAAAAAACAAATGAAAACAAAAATGAAAAACAAAAAAGTAAAAAAAAACAAAATAGAAGATCTAATTATAAACAAAAGATCTAATCTGATCTTGTAGTATAGAATTTGAACATTATCAAACTATTTCAAACTATTTCAAATATTTCAAAAAATCAGTCTAATACACGATCCAGGTTACAGATCTACTGATCCAGCTTGGTTTTCTAGTCCTAAAATATTTTAAAAGGGTTCGAAATATTTCATAACATATTTTGAAATATTTCGAAATTACTTTCGTAATATTTCGAAAATTTGATATTTTCAAATTCTTCGAAATATATTACGTAATATTTTGCTTATATTATGGTTCGTAAGATCTTATATAAGATTATGCTATTATAAATTTGCTAATGCTAATACAACAAATAAGGTCCAAGAGCTATCAGAGTGTTAAATGAGTTTATGATCCAACATTCTTTGTATTTCTTTCTGTATAAATTCTTGTTCATGAGAGTGAATAGGGTATACACAGTGTTTAAAATTCAAAAAAAATTTTACTAGTACAAATTAACAATTTTGTGTAACAAAAGTAAGTTTATTATAAAAATTTAAAAAAATTTATATGCACAAACACATTTTTTCAAATTTTTTCTTGTACATTAAAATATTTACTTGCACTGTGCATGCATGTGCAAGCCAATTTTAAACCCTAGCTAATGGAGCCCTGTTTTTTAAAAAAAGTTATATTTGAAAAGTAGGTATTGGAGAAAAAGATTATATTTGAAAATAGCTAAATAGCAAAATAGATATATTTAAAAGAATGCTAATGGAGTAATTTTTATAAATCTTATATTTGAAATATGCTAATGAAAAATCTGAGCGGAATAAATATCAAAATTAAAAAAATGCAAAAATCAGAAAAATGCAAAATTCAGAAAAATGCAAAAATTAGAAAAATACAAAAATTAGATAAAAATTAATCAAAACAGCTTTTTTTTTTAAGTTTTTTCACACATTTTGTTGAATATATATTTATAATCTAAGACAGCTTATAAATCAAATAAATAGGTTTAAAAAATTTTGAACTTGCTTTTTTTATTGTTTTTTAGTGAGTGTAAGTTTGTTTTTTTTAGTGAGCATAAGTATATTTTTTTTTAGTAAGCGTAAGTTTGTTTTTTTTTTTTTTTTTTTTTTTTTTTTTAGAAATTTTTTTTTTTTTTTTTTTTTTTTTTTTTTTAAAGCCTAATTTTTTTTTTTTTTTAGAGATATTGTATTTCAAAAAAGGTAAGAATAGATAAAAGTTTGATCTTATGTATGAAATCTAGCTTATATATACCAAACCAAAAGTGCTAACCAAAAAAATTTTTACTTTGATGCTCAAATATAACCTCAAATAGATTATTTAGGGTCCTAGTAAAACAGCATTAGTAGTTTTCAAGGTTCAATCTTTGCTTGTAATTGTTTTATTAGTTGGTTTTGTTGCTGAACTTGTTGTTGAAGCTAATAAAACTGTGAATTATCATCTAATTCCTTAATAGTTTCTTCAGTAGGAGGAGAATAAATTTTTTGATTTGCATTTAGTTCATCTTGATGCTTGACATGTAAATATTTCTAACAAAGGTTAACAGGAACTGTAAAGCTTTTTCATAGGACAGCAAGAGCATATTTCTGGTTATAGTCATCAAAGGATTCATCCAAAATTGCTTGTAGTGGGTCAATGTTATTCCATTCTCTGATAATATATCTGATTCTGCTTGCAATATAAGCTCCATTTTATAATAATTCCATGGCTGAATGATCCAATTTGAGTTAGAGGTTCCAAGGCCTAGACAATAGTTTGGTCATTTTCATTCAAAAGAATCTTTGCAAGTTGATAAATTCTGGTCTGGTTCATTTCATACTAATGTCTAGCATTCTTTGTAAATTTAGTATAATGTTTAATTCAGGTCCAAAGATCATAGTTAGTATTATATTGAATATTCTGGCTAGCTTTGTATGTATAGAGATGTTCCAATTAAACTATACTTCTTCTTGAAGACTATTTAATTGGCACATTTTAGGCCTTGTGTCTAACTTATTGCAGACTTTGCAATTAACAAGCATTCCCCAGCTTTTACCTTGGATGAAGAAATAGATACTTCTAGGATCTTTTTGGTCTAGAGTATAGTGGAAGTCAGTAAAACATCCAAGGTATACAAGTTTTTTTTCAAAAAGTTTAAAAACTTCAGATCTGTTAGAAACTTTACATTAACAACAATGATGGGTACATTGAGGCAGGACCCCGGACATCTCTCATATAGGTCATAACTGGATTTTGGCCAATTTTGACCTAATTTGCTAAAAACGACAAAATCTATTTACTTAAATAACTTTTGATCTAGTGATCAGAAATGAATGAACTTTTTTTTGTTAGATGCGCCTTACTGAGAGCTTTATTTTAAAAAAAGTTCATTCAAATTGGACTACTTGATGCCAAGATAATTGTCAAAAACAGATTTTTTGCTTTTCAAATTTTGGGGGTTTTTGCTAAAATGTGTAATATATGACCTCTGTACTATATGTCCGGGGTCCTATTGAGGCCTATGGGTAGGTAGGCGATGACTATCAACTTGATTAAAGCTGCATCTACACTAATAGACCAAGTTTTGTCTTTTTCAAGTAGCAAAAGGACAATAAGCTTTAATATGTCCTAATGTACTGCATTTTCTGCAGACATTATTAGAACAGTCCCTATATAAATAGTTGGAATTGTTGCAAGTAGGACAAGTAGCATGCTTTGGGGCTTGTTAGGACATTTAACAGCAATATGGCCTAATTCCTGGCATCAATTACATTGGTTGGTAGAGCAATTTGCAAAGAGATGATTAGGAGATCCATAGTTCCTACAGTATATTGTTTAGAGGCTTTTCTGTTTCTATAGCGAGATTGATAAGTAGTCCACTCATTTTCTTCTGGTAAAGAAGATTGGCTGAGTCTTCATAGTCAAAAGCATAAGCTTCCCTAGGGTATAAATATTCTAGTTCATAGAGGTCTAATTCGTTTGGTGTGGTAACAGTAGGTTAACTAGGTAGAGGTTGGTTACTTTTATATATAGTAGGAATAGTATATTTTCTATTTTCTTATCTAAAAGTATAATAGCTATTTTTCTAGTTGTAATTGGCTTCAACTTTTTGATTCTAGTTATTCTTCAAAAGAAGAGAATAGAGGTAGTGTCTACTACTTCCACAGTAAGAGGAAAAGTAATATGATCAATTTCAACTAGTAGGTCTTTTATGATTTCTAAAGGTCAAGTAGAGGTTCCAACTATAGGAACTATAAGGTTGTTAGAGGCCTTTTTAATAGTCAATCCAAGTTCTTTGACTGTCTTGTGAGCAATTATACTAATTAAAGCACCACTATCAATAATAACTTGATATAGTTTATGTTGAAGTGAAATATTACATTTGACAAGCATAGTATATGCAGGCATTTGAACAAGATTATTTTTGGCTTTTTCATAGAGGTAAGCAGCCAAAGCACCTCAGATAGATGGATTATTAAGCAGTATTTCCTACTTGTTAGAGGTGAGAAAAGGTGTCTGAGTTTGATTTTGTATAGATAATACACTTCAATGATAAGGAGAAGGAGATCAATTAGAAGAATTTTGGTATGAGCGATAGTTACTATTATTTCAGTTTTTATAATTATTATTTCTGAACTGGTTTCTAGAACAAGAATTGTTATAACTTTGAGAATGATCCCGATTATTAAAATAGCAGTTAGAAGAGTGACTATTCCAGTTTCTACTTTGATTATTATTCTAGTTTTGGCTATTATAATTATTATTGCGATGGGAATTAGATTTGTTGCTGGTCTTGTTTTCTACTATTACAATCTATATTACTAAAGTTTTAATATCTGTCTGTCACATTTAAACAATCTGATTGGTCAAATTTGGGTACTGTGATTTGGATCGTCATCAGGTGATCTATATCATGTAATCTACATATGCTATTCGTTCTTATTACCTGAGTTTAAAAAAAACTGTAAGTTAGAATTATATATTTTGCCGCATGCAGCATTTTAAATCAGAATGGTGTCTATTTCTATAGCTGATTGCTAGATTGACAAACATGCGAACACGTGACTGGAATCTATGTCCATTGCTGTACTATACTATAGAGTTCCTGTGACTCTTTGGACAATAATAAGTTGTCAAGGAGGCTAATACGTGTTTTTTAAACATATTAACCTAAAAAGGGAATGAATCGTTTTACAAAAAAACAATACAAGACTAGTGATACAAGTTATTATATGTAAAATCGACTTAAGTCGACTAGTCGGCTTAACCAAACCGATTTTTGCAAAGCCGACTTAGTCGATTGGGTAAAATTATTACCCAAAAAAATTTCAATCAATATTAAATTACATATATACAATTGAATAAACTAATACAATGCTCTAGAAATATTAATACTAAATTTAAGAGCATGTTTAAATAAAACAATCTAATATCATGTAAATGAAAAAAAAATTGACATTGTGCAAATTGTATTATTTTAAAAATCGTAATCATAACTCGTTGTAGAATAAAATTAAATTGTTTAATTATACACATCGATATTAACTATATTAACTCAAAAAACAAGTGTTAATCTAAGTGTAACTTGTTAACTCAAAAATCAAGTGTTAATTGTTAATCTAAGTGTAACTTGTTAATCTAAGTGTAACTCAGACTGTGATTGGTCGTTGCATGTCACGTGATATGAGCAAATAAAGAAATCAACTTTTAGTTAATAGCCGAATTTTATAATCGACTTAAGTCGACTTAGTCAAGTTTGATTTTTTAAGATTGACTTGGTTCACTATACAAGACTGCTTTGTCTTATAGTACTAAATACAATTAGATACAATCATAAATAAATTTTATATACTATAACAATTACATATGAAATGGAATCTAATACGCAGTATTTTGTTATTTTAAAAAACATTATTTATAAAGACAATTACATACACAATGGAACAAAATATGTGGTATTTTTGTTATTTTTAAATTATATTAACCTAAAAAGGGAAGGAACTGATTTATAACAAAACAACAATATGAGACTTGATGTCTATACTAAAATTTTTACTTATTGAATATCAATATATCATACTAAAATTTTAATGTCTATCTGTTCATCCACTTTATAATTAATCTGATTGGCCAGAGTTATTTCCGTGATTTTTTTGGCAATAATACTATTTTCAGCTTTATATGTATTGTAATTACATTTAAAATTTTATAACAACACTAAAGGTTTATATAAAAATCAGTTTTGCAAAAAAACAACCATGTAGCTTATAAAATTATAATTCAGGGAGTCTGAGTTTATACTAGCTAACGGATATCACTTATGATACTAAATCTATTTTACTAAAATTCTAAATCTGTCTGTTCGCTTTAAAATAAATCTGATTGACCAATTTTGATTCATATGATTTGTATTACTGTTCATTATTAGGGCTTAATTACAAAGTGAGCAAAGTGAACTTTGTAGATGTTGCTGAGTATAAGCAAAGCAACACAACTATACAAGTATATAAGTGCTGTTTTTGATGTATTAGTTTAAATCATTTTATGAGAACATAACATTTTACCAACGAATTACAAAAAGGTTACTTAAAAAATACAACTGTATAGCATATTTACTTTTCTAGCAAAATTTTGCTTATATACAATCACTTAGAATAAATAATTGCTAATGGAAACTATAATAGTTAAGGTAGACTAGTGTCTGAAATTCAATTTTTAAATTAGTTGAGGGCTGCAACTAAATAAAAAAAACAGTTGCGGATTATAAGAATTTATAAAAATTTAGTTGCGTGTATAAGCATTTAATCAAAATTTATAAGTAAAATTTGCAAATTTATGTGCGGAATTTGCATATGCACTTCAAATTTTGGTTGTGGAAATTTAAAATTTGTTGCGGTCCACAGACTCCGCAACCCAATTTCAGACACTAAGATAGACTTTTATTTAAACATATAAAGGAGCTTCCAGAAATCAGCAGATTTCTGGGTAGGTGGGTGGGTTAGCTGAAGTATCAAGTGTAATTCCAGCCAATATTTCATAATTCCGATCAAACTTGCAAAATTATTTTTGATCAAAATTATAAATTTATTAATAATATTTGATAATTAATAACTTTTGAACTACTGGACCAAATTTGGTGATTCAACAACCAAAATGATTTTCTCAATGATAGGATTTTAGCGAGCCCAAAATCATTAAACTCCAATTATAGGATCCTGTGATCAAAATAGATTTGTGTTACTATAAAAGTTCTATAATTTATTAAATAATTATAACCTATATATAGTAACACAAATTTATTTTGATCCTAGAATCCTGTGATTGGATTTTAACGATTTTGGACTTGTTAGAATCCTCTCATTAAGAGGATTATTCTGGTAGTAAAATCATCGAACTTGGCCCAGTAGATCAGAAGTTATTAACAAATAAAAATAATTTTTATTGTTAATAACTTCTAATCTACTATGATTTTACTACCAAAACGATTCTCTCAATAAGGGGGCATCCAGAAATAACGTTATACAAGAGGGGGGAGGGGTTTGACAAAATATAACGATTTTCATCTTAAGTAGAGGAGGTTAAAAAAATATAACGCAATTTTTTTTAGAAAAAATTGTCTAAAAACTGATCCAGTGGACCAAATTTAATGATTTTGGCACCATTCGATTCGTCTGGTAAGAGGAGTCGAATGGTACCAATTTTACTTCATTTGGATCACTGGATCAATTTTTATTGGCCAAATACTATTAGTTATTATGTTTTCTTATAAATAACTATAAAATCAATAGTTTTTTGTGAATAGCTATTGATCCAGTAATCCAAATGAAATGATTTTGGTATCATTAGATTCGTCTCACTGAGACGAATCGAATGGTACCTAAATCATTCAAATTGGATCACTATGTCACAATATATTCAAGTTTTTGTAAAATTTTATATATAAACATACGGATTTTGAAAATTTTTTTATATAGTAGGGGGGTCAAGCGCTACTATGAGGGGGTATATAACGTTATTTATGGATGCCTCCTAAGAGGATTCTAACAAGCCCAAAATTGTTAAAATCCAATCACAGATCCTAAGATTGAAATAAATTTGTGTTACTATAAATGGGTTATAATTATTTAATAAATTATAGAACTTTTATAGTAACACAAATCTATTTCGATCTTAGGATTCTGTGATTGGATTTTAACAATTTTGGGCTTGCTAGAATCCTCTCATTGAGAGGATTATTTTGGTAGTTAAATCATCGAAATTGGCCCAGTAGATCAGAAGTTATTAACAATTAAAATTAATTTTTATTTGTTAATAACTTCTAATCTACTGGGCCAATTTCGATGATTTTACTACCAAAATGATCCTTTCAATGGGAGAATTCTAGCAAGCCCAGAATCATTAAAATCTAATCACAGGATTCAAAGATTGAAATAAATTTGTGTTACTATAAATGGGTTATAATTATTTAATAAATTATAAAACTTTTATAGTAACATAAATCTATTCCGATCACAGAATTCTGTGATTGGATTTTACCAATTTTGGGCTCGCTAGAATCCTCTCATTGAGAGGATCATTTTGGTAGTTAAATCATCAAATTTGGTCCAGTAGATCAAAAGTTATTTACGTTATATTAAACAGAACCTTGAAATATATATAAATAGGTCAGATATAAGGTTGCTTATTTTTGAAATTTTTTATGCAGATTTTTTCTATTTATAGGGGATGGCTAAAGCCATGTACCCACGTGATTTTTTGAAATTTTAGCTAGTTAAAATTCGTGTTTAGCATTAGGGTCGGGGTTAGGGTTAGGACCAATATAGGTAAAATTACCCTGATATTTTTTATTAATGGCCGAAGATAGGTTTAGAATGCCGTTTTTATGTTCTTGCATTTGTTTTGTTTTTTGACTTCTTCGGGCTGATCCATATAAACAAAATTTCGTGATTCTGTTTGGTTGATTTACACGAAAATGTTATGTGAGTACATGGCTTTAGACGACACCTATTTATAGTAATGTTTTTGCTTATTTTTGAATTTTTTTTGCAGATCTTTTCTTTTTTAGTAATCCTAGAATTAACTGACCTATCTATGTATATTTCGGGGTCTTTATTAAACTTTTAATAATCATAAAATCTGATTGGCTAATTGGGGTATCAGGTGTGGGTAGGTGGGAATAGGCTCATAGTAAACAAAAATCAGCTGATTTCTGGAAGCTCCCTAATTAGCATGGTGGACATTTGGTTTAATTGGTTAAAAAATATAAACTAGTAAACAAACAAGTAAACAAATATGCATAATGTAGATCATTATATAAATTTAGATAATATAATAAATTGAGTATTATCTGTTATTTTATATTGTTTTAATTATAAAAAAAAAGTAATATTCTAAAAGATTCACATATACTGTACTTATTTTTTGTGTTTCTTTTGAACGAGAAATGTTCTTTAGAACCATTTCGAAGGTTCTATATTTAATTTTTTGCGATAGCTCTAAATAAGTTTTAACTTATAGTTTTGATAGTTTTTTTTTATTTTAATTAACAAAATTCAACTTATTCTATAAAACAAATATACAAAATTTATATATCGATAAAAAATTTGCAAATATAGGTTTATTCTTTAGCATTTTATAAACAATTTGTGAAAGTTTCAAAATAATTCGATTTCTTGATAATAAGTTGAATTGCTTTGAAATTTCAATTATTATTAATATTATGTTCTTACTGTAATTACAATTAAATATACAATCCGAATTTGAATAAATTTAATTGTTGTTCGTGTAATATAAAATCTGTGATATGAAAATGTTATAGTTATCATTAGTTGATGTTCCATCCTATTATCCTATGAACAAGTTTTTTTTTTAGTTAAGTTGTAGAATTAGTATAGATTTTACGAATTATTCATACCTTTTCTCCATCTTCTTCATATTCGTCATCGTACTTTTCATAATCACGTTGTTCATTTAAGGACCTTTTGTCTCCTTTCAGGTAGTCATTACGCACCTTTCACAGTTAAACTATTACCAAATTAAAAAGCCCCTTCTGAGTATCGCTACTGTGCTCACTAATCCTCGTCGTCGTCTTCATTATCATACTCATTATCATCATCATTGTCGTATTCTGCAACAGAGTCATTACGATATTCGATAGTTGAAAAACTAAATTTTTGTTGATTAGCATGGACTTATGAATTAAATATCACTTTTAATTATCAAGCAATAATTGCCGTTACTTTCACCGACATTATCTTAAAAGGCCTGGTCATGAATAAATTACTAACGAATTGATTTTAGAAAACTAGAAAAGAGGCCTCTCTAATATTCTTATCATAATCGCCTTTTTCCACTCCGTAATCACTTAAAACATTCATTAGTTTATTAATCGCTGCGTGCTTTAATTGTGCCTTGCCGTGATTTCCCATAACTGTCCCTAAAAGGTCGGGCGTTCCGTCCTTATCCTTTTTAATTTCTTGCTTCTGTAAAAATTGGTCGGCTAAACTTAAATCTCGGGCCGTAGGTTCTCCTGTTGTATCTTTCATGGCTTCATCAATAATCTCGTCCACATAGTTATCCTCTCTAATACTATATCATATTCTGTCTTTATCATGCACATGTTTATAATTGTTCTAACTCCTTTAATAGTCTAATATTTATCTTGGCTTCGGTCGTGCTTTTCTTACATATTACGCAACCACTGCTATATGTGCCTATTATTTTGGCTAATTCTTTTAAAACTTCGTCCTTTCTACTCATATAAGAATTTTAGTTGTTGTCCTCTTCTTCTAATTTTCTCCTCCTTTTGGCTAATGCTTCATCTAATGCCTCTTTATGGCTCTTTTTTGTTGTTATTCTGTGGTTTTTGTTGTTCTGATCCCCTTTTTCTCGTTCTGACCTTGTTAAAGACTTCATAACAAAAAAGCCGAACCCTTAGAATATTCTGGAGCAAGGAGAGTTTTTAAACACGAAACTACTTATCAAGAAAAAAGTATCTTTTTTAGTTTTGGTTTAAAGATGGAACTGGCGACCATTTATGGATTAAAAATATTTATCCAATTGATTAATTTTTAGTCTCTAAAAATTTTCTTTTTAATTCTTGTTTTTTTTGCTAACTAGAAGCCTGCACACATATAATTCAAGTTCTTCATAATAAACATCATAAGGTTTCTAGCTCTTCTTCAATAGCAGTCCTAAATTTAGATCAAAAATATTATTTAATATATTTATATACCAGTAAATAATATGATATAGAACTAATTTTCAAAATAATTAAATAAATATAATGGCTTGTACTGTGTCAATTGAATAAATACAGTCATTCTATATGAAATTTTTAAAAATTTATTATACCACCAACCTCTTTCAACCACATAAGGAACATGAGCATGAATGTTTCTGTTGTTCTTTCATTTTTTTAAGAACAGCGTTTTTTTCAACTTTTACTAAACTCCGTCATTCCTCTTTACATAATTGCAAACTGAATTCTCTTATCTGTTGCCGTTCTTCGTTATTATTGGTATTCCAGATACCGTCTTTACGATGATGAGAATGATGAATATCCGCCATTTGACTGATTGTAAAAGCAGATTTATTCTTCTTCTTCTTTTTCTTTGCGAGCGTAGAAGGAAATTATGGTTATGCTGTCGATTGGTAAAGTATTACCACGTCGCTAGTTGCTTGGGTCAATAAAAAAGGCGTTGAGTTTGAAGCAAAAAAAAGTTTATATAATGATTATAACCAATTAACTTTTGCATTACATACCGTATTAAAATATTACTTGCTAAATTTGCCCTCTAAATAAAGTTTTTAGGATATTTGATCTATACTGATCTTTTTTTTACAAAAGACACATAAAGAGTTAAAGAACATTATAATACGTTTTAAAAAAATTTTATTATGTGAAACTACAAGTTGCCAATTGACGATATGGTTTTTCATAGTAAGGGTTACTTTAAAAAATTTTTTTATATTGTGTAACCTAGTGATCTTCAAGCCAATCAAATCAAATGTACGCCATGCTTCCCTAATTAATAAAAATGATATTTTAAGTTTCATTGGTATATAGTTTTGCTTTACTTAGGCATGGATGTAAGGACATGCCAGTTTGCTAGTTATGAATAAAATGTTTAGTACATCTACAATAATAGCAGATAGAAGTAGTATTCCAAATCGGACCAAAAAATGCAATCGATTAATCGGATAAATTTTTTTTAATAAATCGATTAAAAATCGATTGTACCAACTAATCAATTAATCGATTAATTGGTATAATCGATTAATCGATTATTCAATTATTCGATTAATCAAATAATCAATTAATCGATTATTCGATTAAATCGATTATTTAAACGAATAATTGATTACTCATATATAGTAAAATGATACTAGTCATGTGTAAAATCATGATTATAAGACTAAAAATATCGGTGAGCAAATTATGATAACCACATATAGTATTGTGTATCTTTTAAATTAATCGACCTATTATGAAGATGTTAATCATCAAAGTTTATACGGATTTTGACAACCAATCAACTAGTTAGTTAATTGACTAGTCGATTAGTTAGTCAATCGATTGATCGATTAATCGATTAATTGGATTAATTGATTGATCAATTAATTGATTAATCGGATTAATCGATTAATCGCATATTTGAAAAGTCAATCGATTAATCAATTTATCTGATTAATCGATTTTCAATTTGGAACACTAGATAGGAGACTCTTTTATTCGAGAAGTTTGGGCATGGTTGTTAGCATAATTAACAGAAAGAGTGGTAGTGGTTTGTGTCTGGGCTAAGTTAATACTAAGCTTAGCAATTTGATCAGTGAGTTGTTAAATAGCCTGGTCTGTGTTAGTAGTAGGAGTAGTCATTAATTTTTCGGTTTCCTAGTAGAGGGATTCTTCAATAGCATTATTTAAGATGTTAAATACAGTAGCTTGAACATTAACTGTATACTTAGAAAACATAAAAAGTTGTTTAATGAAATTAGCTGGAAAAATATTGTTTGGGTCCACTTTTCTTGTAATGTACAAAACCAGTTTACATAGCTATCCACAGTTTCAGTAGGACCTTGCTTAATATTGAAAAACTATTTTTGCCAAATAGTATAAAAATGGGTTTTAAAAAGATGTTGAAAACTGGTAGCTTGATTGTAGTTGTTATTAAAAGTATTTGGTACAGGGTTTAAGGATTGGTACTAGTCTAAAGCAACTCTTTAGATACACTAGGGCCAATTGGAGTTTTCACTTAGCACTCTATTGATTAGCAGTAGCAGCTCTTCTAAATTCCTTTAGCCAGTTAGCAGGGTCTTGAGTTCCATTCTCATAAAAATCTGCAATAGTAATAAGGGCAGTGTCATTAATCATCTGATTATTTTTTATCAGAGGCCTACCCCCCTTCCTCTTCCTCAATATATAAATAGTCAGGTTCTTATATATAATTTCAACTTTTTTTACCTCCCTCCCCCTCTAAAAAATCACCTGATTTTTGTTACTCCCTTAAGAGTTTTCTTAGAGCCTTGTCCAAGAGCATTTGCAAGATCAGTTATTGCTTAGGTAGTAGCTTGTAAAGTAGCAGCTTTAGCTATGAGATTTTTTGCTTCTGGTTGATTAGGAGTAAAATAGGTTATAGTTCTTTGACAAGAGGTTGTAAATTTATTCCTTGGTTTGTTAAAGTGAGTCAGGTTTAACAATAGTAGTATCTTGGTTTTGGATATAATAGTCAAGGGGTTCAATTAAATTTTAGTAGTTAGGAAGAGATGTATTAGGTAATAGAGGTGTATGGTAAGGAGTAATATCAATATCTAAATTAATAGTAGAGTAAAGTTCAACTATAGAAGGTGATAATGGAGCAGTTGTACAAATAGTGAAAGAAAAAGTTTGTTGTAATAAATGAAGAAAATAATTTTGTTGTGAAGAGAAAGTAGTTCCTTGGGTATAAGAGAATGAGATTTCTAAAATAGATGAAGTAGGAAATTCAAGTCATTAAGGAATTAGAATATAAGTATCCTTAGAAATAGAAGAACCAGTGTAAGGGTTAGCTAATTGTTCAGGATCTAAAGTGTATATAGATCTGAATACAAAAGTATCAAAATTTAAATCAGTTCCAACTGATTGGTTTCTAAAATCAAATAGAAGGTTTTTAGTCCTCAGTTAAGTCAGAAAGGAAGTAAAGAAAGGAAGAAGGTCCTCAATATAAAAATCAAGTAATATAATGTCAAAATTAGAAAGTAAGTTAGAGGCAAGGATATATAGAGTATGTTCAAGAAGTAGACTAGCGATAACTTCTTTTGGATCTAAAATATTTCGAGTAGTGGCTCTAGCACTATTATAATTAGTGACAGTAACTAGAGCATGATAAGCATTGTTTGTCTTTTGGAAGTATTGGGTAGCAAAATAGTAATCTCAGTAGGGTCCCCAAAATTGTCAAAAGGAACAGTGTAAATTTGCAACAGGGTAGCAAACAGTACAAGATAAGTTAAAGTGAGAAGCTTGTAAATTGTTTATGGCAAATGGCAAGAGGTGGCTTGTTTTGTGAACTTCAATTTGTTCTAAATATAGTTGATAGGCTCTATTCATATAAAGTAGTTAATTTCCAAGTCTCAAAAAAACTAATAATAAAAAATAAGAATAATATTTCAAAAAAAATAGGTAGTTAGTATTCAATAGTAAAGAAAATTCAAGGTAAGTAGTAAGAAAATAACAAGAAAGTAATTATAAGAGGATTAATAACAGCCAAAAAAAATAAATTTCCTTTAAATATTTCTGCCAAAAATAATATCAAAATTTTCAAATTTCTTTAAGAATATCCAAATATTTTAAATAGATTTCCACTAGAAGGCACCAATGTTACAGTACTAGAAGCTTTCTTTAATTTTGATAAAGTAACAATCACACAGCTTCTAAGATCTCTTTCCTTTAGGCATGAAGCAGTATGCAAGAGGGAAGGATAGTTTTTTTTATGTCTATAAGAAACTACCACAGGTCAAAATGATACACATCGGTATAATATCAGGTACCTGATATGTAATATATATATATATATGATATGTGCCTAATATGTGTAAGATATATTTATACACATATCTAGAGTTCATGCAGGTATCAGACACATATCAGACACATATAGCAGTGTTGTCACTTGGACGTGTCCATACTATGTTTTTTGTCCAACGTTCAAGATTGTCCAAAATCGTCCAAGCCTATGTCCCATGTTTAACTAATCAATAAAGTAATTTAAAAAAATATATAATTATATATTTTTTTAGGTGCTGGACTCATTGGTGAAAAAATTAAAATAGATTATCTTAATAAAATTTTAAGTAATTTTAATTTAAAAAAATGTCCAAAATGTCCAAAAAACGTCCAAGTGACAACACTGTATATAGTACACATCTAGTATACATAACATATACACATCAGATACATATCGCATATATAAATTTGTAATGCATCATGTACCCGATATAAGGTAAATGGGGGTATTGTGACCAGGGGGTATTGTGCCCAAGTTAAAAAAATATCTTGTGATCTAGTGGTCAAAATTGGATAAATTTTATACCATTCGATTCGTCTCATCGAAACGAATTGAATGGTATAAAAGTCATCTAATTCCGATCACTAAATCACAAGATATCATCATTTATGCAAAATATAGATTTTTGCGCATATTTGAATTAATTATTAAATATATATAGAACATTTAATAGTAAATAACTTTTGATCCACTGGTCCGTTTTGGACGATTTTACTACCAAAATGACCATCTTAGTGAGACAATTCTAACAAGTATAAAATTGTCAAAATCTAATTACGGGTCCTGAGATCGATATAAATTTATCTTATTTTATAAAATTATATTAGTAAATCTGCAAAATTTTTACATATTTACCTTTAACGATCTTGGGATCTTGTGATTGGATTTTAACATTTTTGTGCTTGTTAGAATCAAAGGTTATTTGCTATTAAATAATTGGTCACAATAACCCCCCCCCCCTAGAATTTAGTTTTTATATTATATTTGTATACTAATTATTTATATCTAAAACTATATATAATATAAAGATTTTTTTACAGTAATTTATTCTTTATTAAGTATATTCAAATAATAAAAATTCTACAAAAATCTATTTGCTTATTAAAAAAATTTTATTAGTAGAAACTTTAACTTGGCTACAATACCACCATTTACCTTATATTATAGGGTACCCAATATGTGTAAAGTCATGTAGAATATTGGACACATGTCGGACATATATAGTACACATATAGTATATATACCATATATATATCAGGTATATATCGTATATATAAATTCTGTAAAAATATAATTATTACTACTTCATTTTAATTTTAATTTATTAAAAATATACATACTAATAGGACCCAAAGAACTCTGATACAACTCAGATGATTCTAAAAAAGGAAATTTTGTATAGAAATTCATTAAGCGTTGCATTTTTATATAGTAAATTTTCAAATTTTGCTCTATTTTATACATCTATTTGGCTAAAATACTACTAAAATTATACAATTTTAAATCGGAGTTGTATCAGAGTTCTTTGGAGTTCTATACTAATTAAGTCATTTAAAATTTTTTATTTATATAATATAGATAACAAACATTTTAAGTATTTGCTTTTAACTAATACTATTATACAATTAATACAAAATTAACAAAAATCCAATAAACTAACTTTAATCACATAATTTATACTAAAAAAAATCTAATGCTAACTAATATGCCCTAACTCTAGCCCTAAAAGTAATAATTTTTAATTAATATATATGCTAGCAAATTGCCAATTTGCTATTTACAATATTAGCAACTACATATATATTAATTAAAAATAAAATATAAAAAATAAAATAAACACTCTTTCTGATGATCACTTAAACCAAATTTTCTGACAGAAGAAAAACAAAAAGTTTTTTGTTGGAGCATTAATAGTAGTCGCAGGATCTATGGTATTTACAAAGGTCAACTTTCTTTATCTAGGAGGACTTTTTTGATATATTCGGCATGCAAGCCAAAAGCGTTTTAGTACAAGATAACTGGCAGAAGGTGGCGCTTTTGTATGGAAAATGTTGGTGAAGTTATCATTTCTACTCTATTGATGAAGTAACCTGTGAAAATATAATAGAGAACAACAAAGAAATGAGTTTTTCGACAACACTCTCCTTTAAATTCCTACAAGTGATTCCTTTGTATCATTTTTTCCGTCTTCCTGCTGTTTTTCCAAAATTTTTGACAAAAAGTAGCGATTTGGCTTACTCCCTCCAAATGATTAGCAGTGTTTACCTTTTCAAATTCAGATGGACCTAGTAGAATGCAACCACGTGATGTGTTTGTTTACAAATACAGTTTCGGTGCTACTCCACTCGATATAGCTCAGTCGAATGGTTTAGGAATATCTGAGATTGGTCGTATAGTTGGAAGAAGATATTAGTTAAAGCGTTGTTTTATAGCAGAAATATACAATAGTTGCAGTTGTTATATAATTTTTATTCAACCTACTACGAGTTATAATAGTGTATTTCCTTTTCTTTTTTCTATTGGTTTTTGTTTCTTTTTTTTGTCAAACTAGCCTTTGTGCTATACCATGTAGTTTTTTTCTTTTTTGTTTTCCTTTTCCATTTTCGTTTTTGTTCTTTTTTCTTTTTGTATTTTCATTTTATTGGCTTTGATCTTTTTTTTTGTTTACCTTCTCTCCTTATTTGTTCTTAGTAAATTCCTTGTTAGTTAAAGGAATATGAAAAAGAGAAGAAGCCATTTTGGTATGGCACTTAGGCTAGTTTAACATAGCCTCTAGTTTTTAGATTCGTCTTCAAATTAGTGCAGCAGGTTGTGCTTGGGTACCGTTAAGGCAGCCAGGTAATATCAGATTTGCAAATTAGAAGTAAACAAGTGTATTAATATAGTGATATACTTAGTATCTTAATAAAATACTGGTGAAACTGCCTAAGTGAAAAAAAAATTAAAAAAAAAATATAAAAAAAAAAATAAAATAAATATAAAAGAATTTAAAATCAATGATCTCATGGTGAGCCAGAAAATAAAGACATATAAAAAATATAAGCTAGCAGACTTAGCAAGATAGTTATCTATCACATTTGTATGGCTAGAGCTTGCCAGAGGTTTTACTACTTATATTTATACTATCTACAATCATATATAGATTTTAAATGCAATTAATATATATGCTAGCAAATTGCTAATTTGCTATTCACAGTATTAGCAACTACATATATATTAATTAAGAAAACTAACAAGATACCCAAAGTAAAATCTACAAAATACTCCAAAATGCACTAAGTAACGTTGAAATCAGCGACAAGACACTTGAGACAACTACGAACTCGCACAAAGAGCTCCCAAGAAAACTAACAAGGTACCCAAACCGAAATCTATGACAAGAAACCCTGTAATACACTCAAGACAATATCGAAATCAGGGACAAGACACCACATAGTCATATAAAAAACATCCAAAAAAACTAATAGGTACCCAAAATAAAATTTCTAAGATGCACTCAAAGCAATGTTAAAATCAGCTAAGGCAATCACGAAATCACTCGAAGAACCTAAAAAAAAGAAAAAAACTAAAGAATATTATTTAGAACAAGGGCGTGTCAACAAAAATATAATAAAAAAGAAAAACCACCAATGCAGCTAGCAATGAATAATATACTGAAATGGTCAACACTAAGACTAACAACTTCAACACCGAAATCTGAAACTGATACCTGAAGAACCTAAAAAAGAAAATATGAAAGTTAGTATACACAATAAAAACACTACTAAACTAACGACGCCAACAATGAAAAAATGCATGCACGAAATAGACAACACCAACAGTGGTAGCCATTAAATGAACAACTAGCGACAAAAGTTGCTCCGAAATGGATAGCACCAATAACAAAAAAAGGTTGCTCCAAATAGATAATGTCAATGACAAAGTTATTTCCTGAAAAGTATTAAAAAAGCAAAAAAATAAATTAAATAAGTTTAAATAATGATAAAAATAAAAAATATTAATTAAATAAAAAAGAAATTATAATAATAATAATAAGGAATTTATTATTTGGTACACCATGCACTTAGTGCACCCCCTAGTATATAGTATATTCCTATAGTAGTAAATATAAATAATAATAATTAGAATTAGAAGTAGGGTTAGTCAGTGTTGTCACTTTTTGGACATTTTGGACATTTTTTCAAATTAAATTACTTAAAATTTTATTAAGATAATCTATTTTAATTTTTTCACCAATGAGTCCAGCACCTAAAAAAATATATATTTTATTATAGTTTCTTATGATATGAATGTCCAATTTTTTTCC
>QKWP01001830.1:38626-105623 GCA_003550325.1 Gigaspora rosea | reverse complement strand
CTAAAACTAACAGAAAATTAACAAAACAAAATACTAAAACAAAAGACAAATGCTACAAAAGCAGAGGCTTCAAGTATGCCCTTCTGAACGAATCTTTTTCAATTCGACAGGAAAATACCGGTGCAACAAATGCAAGAGGCTTCAAGTATGCCCTTCTGAACGAATCTTTTTCAATTCGATAGGAAAACCAAAAACAATTACTTAATTAGAAGAGAGAGGAGGGAGAGGAGGTATCCAAGAAATCTTTGCAGAGACGGAGGAAGGAAGGTTCTAGTGTTCCGGCTGTTTTAAATGATTCCACACAATCGGCACCAAAATGTTACAAGCGACTATAGCCTTCTATATAGTACTTGCAACACAGCACACAGCGACAGGGATCTTGTGAGGGTCAGAGAAGATATGAAGCGGTGTGGAAGTGGAATATTACTTCACTAGAGCGGTTCCGTTTATATTTATTAATTAACAAGAGTATTATTTATTTAGCAAAGATATATTTTATTAATTTAGATAATAATATTCGAGAGATACAATTATTTAAGTATTAGAGGGAGGAGAAAGGGAAGTCTGAGTCTAAGCTAGAAAGCTTGTGGGTAGAAGGTCAGAAAGCTAGGGTTTATATATCTTTTTAGGAATACATTCGTGTAAAAGTATAAAAGTATAAAAGTATAGTAATAAAGTATAAAAGTAAAAAAGTATAAAAGTATAAAAGTATAAAGGTATAAAGGTATAAAGGTATAAAGGTATAAAGGTATAAAGGTATAAAGGTATAAAGGTATAAAGGTATAAAGGTATAAAGGTATAAAGGATCCTTCTATATTATTCTGTGTCTCAACTATGTTATGCTAAACTATTCTTAGAATGTTTTAGATTTTTAATAATGAAAAACCTATTCTATAACAATAGGATTAGATATAGGATTTGTAGATTAGACGTAGAATTAGAATATGGATTAGACGTAAAATTAAACAAAGATAGATTATTAAGATTTTGTAAATAAATGAAAATAAATATCATTAAAAGATCAATAATCCAGATTTAAATAATGCTTGCTTATTTACAGTAACATTTGGCGGCATTTATTTTGAGCTTTAGCTATAAATTTTAATAAATTTTTTAAATTTTAATTAAATTTCGTTTTTTTTCGCTTTACAATTTGATTGGTTAATCAACATGTGATCTTTTTCACATAATAAAAATTACAATTTTATTGGCTAAATTAAAATGCGTGATCAGGATTATCATTTCCTTATTTGGGGGTCGTTTAAAGCAGGGTGCAATCACGTGATATGGCGCAATCAACTTGTTTGTTTTGATCAACCCGGATCAGCCCGACAAAGAAACAAAGAAGAAAAAAAGTGAAAAAACGAAAAAATACAAGAAACAAGTGTCAAAACCTACCTTGGAGCATTAACAAAAAATGTCTGGAAGGCAATTTTACTATAATACTATTCTTAACCCTAACCGCCGCTAACCCTTACCCTAACTTTAATTAAATAGTCAAAATCATATAACTGCACCCTGATTTAAACGACCCCCTTATTTGGGACAGTCCTCTCTGTTGTAAACAATCGATCTAATCGATCTACATTACGTAATCAAAACAATCGAATGCTATAACCGGGGTCCATATGCCTATATGCTGCATAAATCGCATTTTTGATACTGTATCTATATAGACTTTCTAACTGTATCAAAAAAGCGACCCTAACCCTAAACACGAGGCAAAAATTTTTTTTTGTTAGTGGTTTTACAGACTCTAACCCTAAACACGAGGCAACAATTTTTTTTTGTTAGTGGGTTTATAGACTCTTTTTTGCTCATGGTTAGGGTTAGGGTTTTATAGACTCTTTTTTGCCTCTTGGTTAAGGTTAGGGCTAGGTCGCCTTTATAATACATCTAGAAGGTCCTTTATATATAAATATCAAGAATGCATATAGGCATACCGACCAGTTATAGCATTCGATTGATTACGTAGTGTAGATCGATTAGATCGATTGTTTACTCGATTTTCGGAAATTTTAGGATATGGAGATCTCGTGGATTTCACGATAATCCAATTTCACGATCATCCACGACAATTTCTGATAATTATTATACCTAATTTTCGCGAATATATGTTCTTATTTAGTCTGCTAGTGGATCTACTATTGCTTCTCAAGTATTTCATTCTGCTGTTTTAAGTATGTGTGTAATATATAATAACAGTTAAATTTTGATTTTGATATTCGATTTTGCTAAATGTTGTTATTTTTTAGCCCAGGATGGAAATATTATCATATATGGAGGTTCAACACTAGATAATTTTGGAGAAGTTGTAAATGTATTTTCTGATATTGCAGTATTAAATACAAATTCCTGGGTATGGTCTGTTCCAAGTAATTCCGGAACAAGTGCACCCCCACTTGCGTAGCATTCCGCTGCATTATACAAAAATTATATGATACTTGCATTTGGTAATAACTTTAATTAACTTTCATATGTTATTCATTTAAAGGAATTTATTAAATTTTTACAAATTTAGGCGTAACCTCGGCATCAAATTCATACTCAAATCACATTTATATTCTTGATATACAAAATTACACCTGGGTTACTACATTTAATAAACAAACACAAAGTAACGGTAATTCCTCAACTGATCAAGCAAATAATAATTACTCATATTTATATATTGGAATTGGAATTGGTGCAGGTGTAGTTATTTTAACTGCAGTTTTATTTATTATTGGATTTGTTATTTATAAAAATCGACAAAAAGAATTTATTGCGACACCGGGTACATCTAATTATGATCATATTCGTCCATTTGAAACATATGTACAAACTCCTTTGTAAGGAGTCCAAGTGCTTGTCAATAATTAACATTTTTCATTGACTACAAGTCTATACATTAATTTAAAAATTATGGGGAATCTAATTTATAGTCTAAATGGTTGGTGCTAAAAGGAGCGAAATGAAACCTCCTAAACTTAATTTTAATGAATCTCAGGAATATCTGTTTTTGGTTTAATCGGGCATAGTTCAAGCTTTAAGAGTTCTATAGAATTTTTTCCTTTGTTTAATAGATTACAAGATTGAAATAAATGTATAGTAGAAGTTAGGATTATTTTCTTTACGACATTAAACCTTAAAATTTTAAAGACAAATCTAAATTTTAAGAAATGACAAGATGCTTTACAATAGTTTTTCTTAAATAACATTAAACTTTTAATATAGTAGGTGGAGAAAATATTTTGACAATTAAAAATATATCTTATCACTAACATTCTCTATAAAATACTTAGTATCATTTGAATTAGAGATGGGCAATGCATGCATGGTATGCAAAAACATTTAATTAATTCTGGCCAGCATTAAGAAATTAAATCATAATTTTGGCCAAAACATGCATGCATGCATGCAAAAAATGCAACCCCCCTAGCGTCACCACCCTAAAAAATTTCTCTATTAATTCGCCAACCAATCAGATTTCGAGATCAGGTGTAACGCGAAAAAACGCGAAAAATCAACCCAAACCAAAAAATCGTTCATAAATCAACATTTTACATATTAAACTGCTTACTGCGCACTAACAAAACGTTTTCCTTATGAAATTTTGGTATTATAGAGACTCTTTCTAACCTAATTTAATAGCAGACCCTAACTCTAATTTAACTGCGAAAAATTAGTAGCGAAATTTTTTAGGTTGGTGACGCTAGGGTCTTAAAAAAATGCATGCGCATGTGCATGCTAAAACGAAAATTTTGTATTTTGCCCATCTCTAATTTGAATACTAATCAAATCCTACGAAAATCGGTAATTAAAAAAGACGATTCACTTTCAAACCTCGTTATACTCGGCATTTAATCAATTTAATGATTATAATATATTATTGATAAACCTTCAACAATTGATACAATTTATACTTTGAATATAAGTAGTGAAACAGCTTTCAGAACACGATTGAGAAAGAATATTGTCCGTTATCTATAAACAGATTTGAAGAAATGAGCAGAAGGGTCAAGTGTTATACGACTCCTTATTTTAACAAAAGCTTCTTGGTGTAATGAGTTATAGTTTTCCTTTATTCTCCTTTAAAATATAAAATTAATGTATAACTTTTAGCATTACAATTTTAACGAAATTTTTATATTATTAAAGTTATAAAGTTTATCTAAAAACCGTAAGAAATAGAATAGAGCGAAACTCAAAGACAACAAATAGGTACATTGCAAATTTTACCAAAAAATCATAATTCGTTGATGCTAACTTCACTAGCCATGCATGTGAACTTGAACGACTGTGATAAAAATGAGTGATAAGATTAAATTATTGAATGTTCAATAGCTGGTAGTAATTCAACCATTATCATTATGACAATAATCATATTACAAGATCGCATAATGTTGTTTGAACAGAGGTGAGTTATTTTATCAATCTATAAAATTTTTAAAATCTCTTTTCATTAGGTCGTTTCAAAATTTAAATTAGAGAAACTTATTTATTTTTCCCATTTATAATTCAACATACAGTAGTATGGTGTCTCGAAGTTAAATTCAGAGAATCATATTTAATTTTTCCGATTTATAATATAACTTAGTAAAAATACTATTGAAAAAAATCCTATTTATTTTCGAAATGCGTCACTTATTTGATAACTTTGAAACCCCCAGTAAATGCTATTTAAAAATTCCCACAAATTTACCATTTATTAACCCCATTGTGGAAACTACATCAATCAAAGTAATGATTTTTATTTGAATTCAAAGATATAAACTTATCTATTATCTTTCTAGTAGTGCTTCAATTATGTGTAAGAAATGAATCATTTAATTATATATCATGATTTTTAAGATCAAGCCTGATAATATTTTCTGGCAGAACTTGCGCGTAATTTTATGCGAGCGCATTCACATTCATGTATATCATCCAATACTATTTATCTCGATGTTACAACACATATATAAATGCAGTAATTCATTTGCACCGTTACAAATGAATAACTCAAGTCGTCGGACATGATATTTTTAAAATATAACCATTGGACAATAGTCGAAGAGAATTTTGATGGTTTGTCAGTTCGAGTAATTGCCAAAAACTGGGTGTTCGCAGTTCTCGTCTCTTTAAATAAACATTATACAGTACCTGGTACTATAAATATAAAAGCTTTATTATAATTGTTAAGACATCGTCAGCAAATATTAATAAATTCTTGATTTCTTATTTCAACTTTATTACATCTTTTTGAGCCAGTTAACAAAGTTCTTGATCGTATTTTTGCTAGTGCCTACTCTTGTAATAGGGGATGTTGTGTATTAAAAAGACCCAATTTGTCATTTTTTATTTGAATTTTTAAATGGAAATAACTTATCTTCGATAAAAAATTTGTTACAAGTTACAAAAGCTAATTATATAATAACAATCTTGAAACAGAAAATTTGTGATCTTTATTTGTAGATATTCAAATTCAATTTACTTAAATTTATTTATATATTTGTTAAGAAAGTCCAACTTATGTTTAGAGGTTTTTTTTTAGTGAAAATCTATTAATTGAAGGCATGCCATTCATATTGGATAAGGCGAAAATTTAACAAAAGTTTAAAAGAGTTGACATTGTGAATGTTATGCAATATTGATCGAACAATCTAATAGTAGCACAAAATTTTGATTATTATTGATCATGCACTAATCACGCCGTAATTAATAATTTATCTTGAAAACAGCTGTAAAAAAAAAAAAAAAAAAAAAAAAAAAAAAAAAAAAATACAACTCAATCTGTCATAGTAAAGAATTTTCGCTATAGATTGTACCGAGAGAATACTATATGTATTTCACTATATCGAGTTGGATTTTAATAATCCTATAGTTCAAAACTCTCACTATATCGAATCTTTATTAACAAATATGTTATATATCAACAGAAATATTAAGATTGCAATTAACTCGAATCTGAGATATTGTAAATAAGAATCGGGAATAGTGATACGGGCCGATGCCAAATTCTCGGGCCGACCCGGCTGCGGAAATTAATCGGCTCGGTCGACCGGCCGATCATATTGTTAAAAAACTTAGTCAAACAAGAATGCAAAATAGTCTTATAATTTGATCTTCTCATATATGAAAATAGTCAGAATTACATCACGATACTTGCGCAATTTTTCGATTGCTAAAAAATTACACGGAGATGCATTTAGTTAGTCGGTATAATGATCAGCACATTATAAGCACACATACATATAATGTTACATAAATTACAAATAGTAGGAAGAGTGTATGTGACGCATATATATAGTGGATCTCTATATGCGAATAGGAAGTGGTTATAAGAGGGTCCGATGGGTCCTCTTATGGCCGGTGATCTACCGGGTTATTTTCTCATAGATGGAAATAAAAGTGAAAATAAAAGTGATATGTATGACGGTGGTTTACTAACTTATAATCGATAATCAGTGCTTTAATTAGCGAGCAATCAGAACTCCTAATTGACTAGTTGAATTTATAAATATCAACTAGAAATGTCGACTATTCGATTTTGGTTGGATAGATAGTTATCGACTGCAAGCACTAACTTGAGAATGTTCTACGCGTGATTTAACTAATAATTATAAGTTATACAATAAAATTCTATCAGGCGAAAAAAATTTAACTATATACCGGCCGGGCTGACCTGCAGGATTGTGGGTCAAGGGCCGACCCGCCCGCCCGCCCGGCTGATGGGCCGAGGTCAGCCCGTATCACTAATCGGGAATAAGTTATAATTTTAATTTTGGTTTTCGTATCTATTTTTTTAATAGGTAAAAATTTTATGTGGCATCATCTTTTTCGCATACATCTTTTATATACAAATAATTTGTCCTTTTTTATAGTTTAAAATGATGTCTAAAAAATATTTCTATTTATATGTTTATAATTTAGTCTGCCAGGTTTACTTAAAATTCATTCTCAAATATTTATAAAGACTTTCATCATTGGCGTACTGAAATATACTAAACAAATGAATTATTGTATATAAATTATAAGAATAATAATTAATTTCCTTTAAATAAATCAATATAATCTTGAATGCATTTGCATGATCTTTGTCATAGGTAGAATTATAACCATTTTTTAAATCTATTATGATAGAAACCTTTGTTAGTGACATCTTTTCTAGCAGTTTTCTAAAAATTTTCATATATAAAACTTAATGATGTAATGTGCAACTTTTATTGTGGTATTCTAACAGAATTTTTATAACGCACCCTATAGGATCAGGTTAGAGGGTCCCAAAATTCTGGGTCGGAATACGTTGGAGTGTATCGATATCATGATCGGCTGAATTTGAATTGATCAATTTTGCCCCAAGAAAAAAATGCTCAGCTGATAATTTTGCTATAGAACCTACTAGCAAGGGCTAAACGCCGACCTAGGTCTGACGCATCCGACCCGGAAATTTGGAGATAGCCCTGTAAAAATCATTACGTGACATTGTGTAAATCGAAAATATAGAGTTACATTTTGACTACGGCATATACAGTCTCCTGCATAACGATATTGCAATATTGTAACTCAGTTATGCAAGTTCTTTAATAGAATTTTTACAACAATGAGCGATTTAACAAAAAAATTCCCGTGAAGAAATTGGTAATTCACAATTCACATGATTTTGAATTGTAAAATTACTAAAATTATCAATGATCATCAATGTAGGTGTGGAATTCCACGATTGGGGAATCATTTCCACAAATTGTGGAAATAATTCCCTTAACACTAATCCCGGTTGCGTTTCCTCTTCCTTTATTAAGTTAATGATTACTGCTTGTGGAAATCATTCATATCATATAACTTACCTCCTTTGATTATTCGGAATTGGACTTAATTTGGTCGATAGTTTAACAAGATGCATCAGAATCTTTTCGATCTGTTGACTCATATCAACACGAAAGTATCGCTGAGAAACATAGTATTATTAGATAATCTGGTCGGCAAAAATTCCGGCTAAAAATTTTTGAAAATAGGAATGTGGAATGTTCTAGAAATAAATCATCTAAATCTATAGCAGAATAATAATTTTCTTAGTATTTGGCTAACATATTCACTATTTTTATATATATATATTTTCTGCTTTCCTTTTTAGCTATTGCGAAGCAGTTGCTCTTGTTATTTTTGCACCTGCACTTGCACTTGCATTTGCAAGAACAAAAACATATTGAGAGAGACTATATAAAACGGTTTCAAATCCTTGAAACATTTAATTGACTTTTTAAGCAATTTATCGCTTAAAATAGGTTGTAAATATTAGGTAATCAAACAACAAAACCAAATTTGGCAAAAAAACGTTTTACGATTTTAAGAGTTGTTAAGGGCGTTAATGAACGCAAAGTCGCCCGCATGTATTATTTCTAATTTGTAATTGACATCTTTAATTTTTGAAGTGATTGGGTGCATTTAGGGAGGTTTGAATGTATTAAAAAAAGGTAAGGGGTACATAAATTATTGATCAGAATATTTACTTATTTTGTTTGTATAAGTATTGGTATAAGTTCAGATTAGAACTATTTTTCTCCGTCACAACATAAATACTATCGTATCTGAAATATAGAATCAGTGCTTAATATAACAATTCTTCAGGTATCATCATGAAACCGTTATATTATATACTTTTTTTTGTTATATTTAGCTCGTTACATTATTTAGTTATTTGCCAAAATATACCTAGAGTACAAAGTAATCAAGCTAGTACATTAGTTGGTACTAGACTTTATTTCTTTGGTGGTGCCACTTCTTTAAGTATGTCTAATGAAGTTTGGTATCTTGATTTATCGAGCACATTTAATATTTCTACACCTCCATGGCATAGTGATATCGAAATGCCAGTAGGATATAACCTTGGTACATCTTGCCTTAGTCCTATTGATAATTCTACAGTTTTTTTAATTGGAGGAAGAACATGGATGGAAAATACAGGAAATTATTTATATTTATCATCAGTGTATAAATTTAATTCTACGACTTCACAATGGACAACACCAACTATTAATAATTATAATTCTAGCTTTACAACTCGTAATGAAATACAAGCTGTTATTAACAATAATGGGAAGATTTTTGTTTTTGGTGGAGCTAATTTTAATAGTTCAACAGTTCATTATTATAATGATATGAATATACTTGATATAACCAGTATGACTTGGTCAACATTAACTCAGTCTCAGTCTTTCCTTACTAATGTTGACTATACCGCTACATTATTACCAAATGGTCTTATTGCTTATGTTGGTGGGCGTAGTGTTTCAAGTTCGAAAGGTAGTCTTAATGATATGGCTCAGGTATGGTATAATGATAATATTAATTTAGGTATTTTAAAATTTTCAAATATTTATTAAAGTTTTTATTTTTGATTAATATTAAATTACAGATTCGAATATTTGACACAAAATCTTACACCTGGTCAGCTAAAGGAATATATATGATTAATATCATTTCTGATAATAATTATACCTAATTTTCGCAAATATATGTTCTTGTTTAGTCTGCTAGTGGATCTACTATTGCATCTCGAGAATTACATTCTGCTGTTTTAAGTAAGTATACTATATGCACAATAATATTATATTATCCGGAAAACTCATATGATCATGAATGTATTTCTTCTTGTTATTTTTCATGTGTTACGATGTAAACATGTTTATTCAAATTAAATCTCACCCGACAACTCCCTACCAATCATGATCATAAATTGTCGGATAACACCATTATTGGGCAAAAATTGTCGAATAACAGTAATTTGGCAAATGATTGGCTATACTTGCCACAGAGCGGCACGTGTAGTCAATCATTTGCCAAATTACTGTTATTCGACAATTTTTGCCCAATAATGGTGCTATCCGACAATTTATGATCATGATTGGTAGGGAGTTGTCGGCTGAATTTTAATTCAAGTAAACGCGATTATTTCGTAACACATGAAAAAAATAACGGAAAGAAATACATTCATGATCATATGAGTTTGTCGGATAATGTATACTTAACATTAGATTTGATTTTGATATTCGATTTTACTAATTATTGTTATTTTTAGCCCAGGATGGAAATATTATAATATATGGAGGTTCAACATTTAATTCTGGCAACATTACCTATGTATTTTCTGATATTGCAGTATTAAATACAAATTCCTGGATATGGTCTGTTCCAAGTGTTTCCGGAACAAGTGCACCACCACTCACACGGCATTCCGCCGCATTATACAAAAATTATATGATACTTGCATTTGGTAATAACTTTAATCAACTTTCATATGTTTATTCATTTAAAGGAATTTATTAAATTTTTACAAATTTAGGCGCAACCTCGGCATCAAATTTATACATAAATAATATTTATATTCTTGATATACAAATTACACCTGGGTCACTACATTTAATGTACCTACAACAAACCCAGCTAAACAAACACAAAGTAACGGTAATTCCTCAACAGATCAAGCAAATAATAATTACTCATATTTATATATTGGAATTGGAATTGGTGCAGGTGTAGTTATTTTAACTGCAGTTTTATTTATATTGGATTTGTTATTTATAAAAACAGACAAAATGAATTTATTGCGACACCGGGTACATCAAATTATGATCATATTCGTCCATCCGAAACACATGTGCAAACTCCTTTGTATAGAGTCCCAGTGCCTGGCAATAATTAACATTTTTCATTGAATACAAGTCTATACTTTAATTTAAAAGTTTTTGGGAACCTAATTTATAGTCTAAATGGTTGGTGCTAAAAGGAGCGAAATGAAACCTCCTAAACTTAATTTTAATGAATCTCGGGAATATCTGTTTTTGGTTTAATCGGACATAGTTCAAGCTTTAAGAGTTCTATAGAATTTTTTCCTTTGTTTAATAGACTACAAGATTAAAATAAATGTATAGTAGAAAGTTAGGATTATTTTCTTTACGACATTAAAGCCTTAAAATTTTAAAGACAAATCTAAATTTTGAGAAATGACAAGATGCTTTACAATAGTTTTTTCTTAAATAACATTAAACTTTTATTGTATAATATAGTAGGTGAAGATAATATTTTGACGATTAAAAATATATCTTATCACCAGCTTTTTCTATAAAATACTTAGCATTTAGTATCATTTGAATACCTACGAAAATCGTTAATTAAAAAAGACGATTCACTTTCAAACCTCGTTATACTCGACATTTAATCAATTTAATGATTATAATATATCATTGATAAACCTTCATCAATTGATACAATTTATACTTTGAATATAAGTAGTGAAACAGCTTTCAGAACACGATTAAGAAAGAATGTTGTCCGTTATCTATAAACAGATTTGAAGAAATGAGCAAAAGGGTTAGGTGTTGTACGTTTCCTTATTTTAAAAAAGCTTATTGGTGTAGTAAGGTAATGCTCTCCTTTCTTATTTAAAATATAAAAATAATGCATAACTTTTAGAAATACAGTTTTAACGTTATTTTTATATTACTAATGTTATTAAGATTATCTAAAAACCGTAAGAAATAGAATAGAGCGAACCTCAAAGACAACAAATATATGTACATTGCAAATTTTACCAAAAAAAATCATAATTCGTTGATGCTAACTTCATTGGCCAACCCTAAGAAAAGTGGTACGGGTGGTGGTACGGGTTGGTGTCGGGAATGCTCGAAATGGCACGGATCTTGTGGCACGTGCAGGAACGTTTTACGGAATGGCACGGTAAAAATGGCACGGAAATTGCGGCAAAGGGTGGCACGTAATATCACGTCATATGAAATGGCACGTTCAGATGACACGTGACATACGTGCTGGCTCGTGATACGTGTTGACTCGTTTCGTGGAGAGCGAAAGATCAGTAAAGGATTTTTTTTTAAAAAACAGAGCGATATCTCATGATTTCACTAATAAAGCTTCCCTGTGTGTCTTAACAAAAAAAATTCCTTACATAATTTTGCTTCATATGCAGTTAGCTTGTTCATCTTATGTTGATTACTTATGTAAATTTATGTTTTAATAGTTAATCCACATCGTTATCGCGGTGGCACGTGAATTACGTTCATTACCCGTGCCAAATCCCGTGCCTATTCGACTAGTAAACTGCTGCAAAACCCGTGCCATTTACGGTTCAATTGGCACGGGCACACGGTCCCTCACGGTCCACCAAATCCGATCCAACTCGGGCCATAACCGTACAAATCCGGACCTTGACCCGTGCCTATCCGATTCCATCCCGTGCCTATACGGTACATTTTTCTTATAGGGCAATGCATGTGAACTTGAACGACTGTGATACAATGAGTGATAAGATTAAACCATTATCATTATGACAATTATTGTATTACAAAATCGCGTAATGTTGTTTGACAGAGGTTAGTTATTTTATCACTCTATAAAATTTTTAAAGTCTCTTTTCATTAGGGTGTTTCAAAATTTAAATAGAGAATCTTATTTATTTTCCCATTTATAATTCAACATAGTAGGGTGTATCGAAGTTAAATTCAGAGAATCATATTATATTTTTCCTATAACTTAGTAAAAATGCTATTGAAAAAATCCTATTTATTTTTGAAATGCGTCACTTATTTAATAACTTTGAAACCCCCCAGTAAATGCTATTTAAAAATTCCCACTTATTTTCGAAACTCGCCATTTATTAACCCCTATTGTGGATACTACATCAATCAAAGTAATGATAAACTTATATCTATTATCTTTCTAGTCAATTATGTGTAGGAAATGAACCATTTAATTATATATCATGATTTTTAAGACCAAGCCTTGTAATATTTTCTGGCAGAACTTGCGCGTAATTTTATGCGAGCGCATTCACATTTATGTATATCTTCCAATACTATTTTCTCGATGTTACAAAACATATATTAATGCAGTAATTCATTTGCACTGTTACAAATCAATATCTTAAGTCGTCGAACATGATATTTTTAAAAACATAACCGTTGGACAATAGCTGAAGAGAATTTTGAAGGCTTGTCAGTTCGAGTAATTGCCAAAAACTGGATGTTCGCAATTCTCTTCTTTTTTAAATAAACATTATACAGTACTGTACTATAAACATAAAAACTTTATTATAATTGTTAAGACTTCGTCAGCAAATATCAATAAATTCTTGATTTCTTATTTCAACTTTATTGCATCTTTTCGAGCCAGTTAACAAAATCTTGATCGTATTTTTGCTAGTGCCTACTCTTGGAATAGGGGAGGCTGTGTATTAAAAAGGTCAATTTTGCCAATTTGTTATTTGATTTTTTAAATAGATATAGCTTATCTTTGATAAAAAATTTGTTACAAATTACCAAAGCTAATTATATTAATAACAGAAAATTTGGAATCTTTATTTATAGATATTTAAATTAAATTTACTTAAAATTATTTATATGTTTATTAAGATAAGTTCAGAACTTTTTTTTATTGAAAATATATTAATTGGAGGCAAGTCATTCATATTGGATAAGGCGAAAATTTAACAAAAGTTTAAAAGAGTTGACATGTGAATGTAATACATTAATGATCGAACAATCTGTTGCAACAGTAGCACAGAATTTTGTTTATTATTGAATCACGTCTTAATCAATAATTTATCGAATAGTTATTGGAAAACAGCTGTAAAAAAAAAAAAAAAAAAAAAAAAAAAAAGCCACACAACTCAATCTCGTCATAGCAAAGAATTTTCGCTATAGATTATACCGAGAGAATACTACAGTATGTGTATTTCACTATATCGAGTTGAATTTTAATAATTCTATAGTTCAAAATTCTCACTATTGCGATCAATTCGAATCTGAGATATTGTAAATAATAATCGGGAATAAGTTATAATTTTAAAAGTTTGAGGTTTGGTTTTCTCCCATTTTGTATCTATTTTTTAATAGGTAAAATTTTACGCCTATAATTAAGCATCATCTTTTTCGCATACATCTTTTAAGTACAAATAATTTTATTCTTTTTTATAATTTAAAATGATGTCTAAAAAATATTTCTATTTATATGTTTATAATTTAGTCTGTCAGGTTTATTTAAAATTCATTCTCAAATATTTATAAATATTTCCATCATTGGCGTTCTGAAATATTATCAAGTATACTTTTAAATGTTTAAACAAATGAATTATTGTTATATAAATTATAAGAATAATAATTAACTTCTTTTAAATAAATCAATACAGTCTTAAATGCATTTGCACGTTCTTTGTCACAGGTAGAACTATAACCATTTTTTATATCTATTATGATAGAAACCTTTGTTAGATGTTATCTTTTCTAGCAGTTTTCTAAAAATTTTCATATATAAAACTTAGTGATGTAATGTGCAACTTTATTGTGGTATTCTAGCAGAATTTTATAACGCATCCTATAGGATCAGGTGTAATGTGAGATCCAAACAAACTGATAACATAAAAATTTAGGATAAGGATTAGCATCAATAAAGTTAAGTTAGAGAATTAGCAAAACCGGCTCTACCTCAGAATTTCGCAAGGATTTTTTTTTAAAACACAAAAGATGGATTAATAATCAAAATTATGAGCTACAAACATTTTTTCCAAACTGCCTCTATTTTCTTCGATTTCGTGTTACACCTTATTCTTAATGATCTGATGGTTGATAAACTTATAGAAAATATTTCAGAGATTTTTGAAAAAATACTTTTAAAAAAGATTTATTTCTACCCTTGTGTAGGAATAGTCGTAATCAATTATTCAAAACACAAATATGAACTATAAAAAAAAAAAAAAGCAAACGCATTTGTTACAAAAATAAAAGAAAAAAATCTTGAAAATGCACAAGCATGAACATGAATGAATGTTTGCCATGACTACAATTTCATATAGTGCAACTGTATCTAACCGTGTAGAAGTAAATTTCTGAGTTATTAGATATTACCACCTTTCCTTCTCAAAAAGGATAAAATCTAATGCAGTCATGCAAAGAAAATAGTATCAAAGAATTTAAAAAAGGATATTATAGCAGTTAATGGTAAGGAATCGTTAATTGGTGCATCTGATGCTGAAATTTGGGAGTTTGATTAAAAATTAAAATCCAACACCTCTCTAAATATCAAATTTAACACTAAACCCAACTTAACATAAAAAAAAATGAAAAAACGCCCCAAAAAATTCTAAAATTTCATATAATGATCCAAATTTTTCATCAGCTGTGACGTTAATTTTATTTTGGTTTTTTTAGTTCATATTAATAATGTCAATATTATTTCTAATCGATTATTGAATCTTATTATGCAACTTAGAAAATATTGCATTTATCCATACTTTTGATATTACCATAAGTCTTTTTATTTCCCATTTTCTTAATAATTTTTAATTCTTAATTATGAATTAATTATGAATTGCTTGCAGGAGCTCAGCCTACATACATCTTATTAACAATGCAGGTTATTATTTTTGGGATAGTATTACCATTTTAGAGCAGAGGTCTTTTTTGATTTTAACAGTTGTTTAGCACATCAGGAGTGCATTGAGTGTAAACCAGGCTTGCATTAGGAGAACGTCATCCTGTATTGCAAATACAAATTAAGATTTTCTATTATACTATGTAATAGAGATCTTACTTTAAAAAAGATTTGCACACACTTTCTCCTGACCACATAAAGCAGGAGACGGGTATTTTATTTTTCAAAGATACAAGCACACATCTTAACAGAAAAGTTTACAAATCAAATCATGTTCCCATAGGAACAAGAAACGTAGACAAGAGGTGACTTATAGTATGGACGAAGTGGAAAAAATGGGTAAAACAAGAAAAACAAACCAATCGAACACGTCAAAGGGGACGAACAAAGAAAACAACAACCCAAACAAACACACAGCAAAACAAACAGTACATGCAATCGACTTTGAAAAATACACCTACTGATGCATGTAGCAAGATTGAAACACAGAAAGAAAGCTGGGACAACATGATGATAGAAGATACAAATAGTCTAAGAGATATTACAAATGTTACACCCCCTCTCCCAGAAGAGCAAGCAGCAAAAGACATCGATATTGCAGTAATTGAGACTAGGTCGTCAAACACGAAAGCAGCAAGTGAAACAGCAAGAGAGGAATTTTTCAATAAAGATGTAGAATTTTTTGACTTGGAAGAAACTATGGGCACAGAATGTAAAGCAGAAACTTCGCAGAACCTCCACGTGAGGAAGTTCGTAAAGATGGGAATCCCAAAGGAAAAGGTTCTACACAGGATAAGCAATGGACCTCTTTGTTCTCGAAATTGAAAAGAGGCAGATCAACTTTTTTGTCTTTCTCAGCCCAGAGGACAATCAAGTCTATGAATAAAAATGCACTAATAGTTGAAATAAGCAATCTACTCTGCAAATTCAATGAAATTATGGAATAGTTATTCAAAACAGCAGGATTCGGTATCTGCGCAGCAAAGCAGCACTTTACGAGAGGACGCAGAACATATCTAGAAATTACTTTCAATAATAAGGATACTCTGAAACAGTACCAACGAAAGGCATTGAGATACTGAAAAGAACGTACTTCAGGTACATTCCAATGGATACGAGAAAAATCTTCCTGTCGATTAGGTGCAGAAACGTTCCACTTGGCAAGAAGGAAAAGGTCTCAGAGGCTCTCCTAGAAGCTTTCGAGAAGGTCGGAAAAGTCACGTAGATTAAGCTGTTGTTAATTGATGGAATACCCTACACCAATGACCAATAGATCGTTGTTTTTGAAACTATGAAAGACTACGACCTTGAGGCTAGAATACCCAGGTTTACTCATGTCTGGGACAATAAGGTCACGACAGAATAGAAATTAGCATCCAAAGTCTGTTACTTCTGTGAGAGGAAGGGACACATTAGGAAGGATTGTCAACAGTTCCAGGCATCTGTTGCAGCAAGAACCAGGCTTTACAACCAGAAAAATATCATTGCAATAGTTGAAGAATTTGTTAATATGCAAGAGGAGGAGGCCTCCACTTCTTCCATATCAGATAACATGCAAACGGAAGTACATGAACAAATTGTGAAATTAGAATCAGGTGGGATAGCTACAGAAAAGGTAACTGAAGGAAAGTCTCAAACAGAAACACAACCCCGTAAACAAAGAGGCAGCCATAGCAACAAATCTGGAAGAAATGGAAGCCACTCGTGATGAGTTGTCAGAAATGTACGACAACCCTGGGATCTCCAAAGACCCGAATGAGAACACAGAACCAATTAAGGCAGACCTCCCTATAGTAAACGCTGAAAAAGAATACGCCCCAGACCTGAAGGAGGATGGGTTCACAATAGTTACGTATAAGAAACCTGTTACCAAAAATGGAGGAATTAGCAAGAAAAAAGACAGCAGGAGATCTGCCCCTTATATCCATAAGGGGACAGTGAACCAATCCCAACACTAGTTTGGGAACACAAACCCTTTACGTTAATATGCCTCAGATTATCAAGCTCAAATTAGCAACCTTGAACGTGAAAGGGATAAATGACAGAAACAAGCAAAAAAATACGTTTACTTTGATAAAATAGTACAAACTAGACATCATTTGCCTGCAAGAAACCAACTTAAATAATAAGAACATAGAGATTTCTTAAAAAAACAGTGGATACACGAGTCAATTTGGTCTAATAAGGCAGCAATCCTGGCAGGCAACAAGGATATAGAATTCTCTAACACAAAATATCCCACGAGAGAAGAATTATTGAGACAGAATTTACCTTTAAAGGACAAGAGTATCATATCACTAATATCTATGTACCGCCGAACTCCCCAAACAAAGTAGAATTTCTCAAATATTGGACCCCGGAGATAAAACAAGGAGCAATAAATATTATGGCAGGAGATTTGAACATTAACCTAGATCCGCTAAACAACCGAATCAGTCAAGCTTCTCCGCAATACAATCCTTCAAGAAAGCTGTTGGCAGAACTAACACATGACTTTATCAATGTGGCAGATTGCTCAGAGGAAAAACTGTTCTTAATGTATTTCCAAAATACTTAAGGAGGACAAACAATGGCCACCTGTATAGATTATATCTTTGTGGAGGAAGGATATGGGCACCTAGTCAATGAGGTTGCTCTACGCTCTGACAACTCAGATCATATGCTTCTAGAATGTTCTCTTATGTCCTCAAGTAAAAGCAAACACAGCCCACTATGGAGGCTTGATAAAGTAAGTCTCGAAAATGAAAGGATCTTGGAGAAGGAAATAAGGGAGCTAGAGGAGGAAAGTTCCACACAGGACTGGGACCTCTGTAAGTTAAATATCCAGTCAATTATCAGAGCTTTCAGAAGACCAAAACCACCAGAAAAAAAGATTGAGACTTTGCATAAGAAGATTATGAATTGTGCAATAAGGGTGGCCAAAACCCCTCAGACGAAGTAGCCAGTCATAAACTAGAATCGTTCAGAATCCAGTTAAAGAAAGAACTGGAAAAAATGACAAAAAAATTGGTGCAAAAGATCGAAAGCAAAATGGATAGAAGAAGGGGAACAATCCACCAAATACTTCTATGCCCAATATAAAGCCAGAAAATCAATAAGCTGTCAGGATAAAATCAAACCTCCAGAAAATGGTTGCCATAAAAGGGACACCCTGCGCCACATCAGGGATTTCTACGAAAAGCTCTATGAAACCAAAGATATCAACATGACAGCAGTGAACAAGATTACAAATAACCTCCCACAGGTCGGTGAAGAATGGAACCGTGCCTTGATACATCCAATAGAAAAGAAGAAATACTTCAGACAATACAGGAACTGCCAGGAAATAAATCACTAGGGACGGACGGGCTAGCCTATGAAATTTATAAAACACTGCCGGAAAATCTGGCACCAATACTGGAGGTAGTGTTTAACAATGAAATCAAAGAAAGCAGGATGCCTTCGTCATGGCACAAATCATTTTAATTCTGATACCTAAAAGAGAGGAAAACCTGGAGGATGTTGGTAACTGGCAACCAATCTCTCTGGTCAATAGCGACGCAAAAATTTTTATAAAAATCTTGGCAGGAAGATTAAACATGATATGCAATGAAATCATCGCTAACCATCAAAATGGCTTTGTAGCTGGTAGACTAATCACAGACTCAGTACTGGATATTATCACCACTATGAGGGCCAGTAGGGAAACTTCGGATAAACACTGGCTAGTGCTGATTGATCAAGCGAAAGCTTTTGATAGGGTCAATCATACATATCTAAGTAAGGTCCTAGAGAAAATGAACTTTAGTAGCACATTTATAAAGGTGGTAAATAACCTCTTTGCGAACCAAGAGACTCACATCATAGGAAGCAATGAGATCTCAAAGTTATTTAGAGTTAGCAGGGAGTACGCCAGGGTGACCCCCTATCGCCATTACTTTATATAATCGCTTTTGAACCACTGCTAATACAGATTAAGGACTATATCAGGGGTTTGCTACTAGAAATTCATACTTTAAATTGGCGGCTTATGCTGACGATCTCACTGTTGGGCTGGGCTCGAGCTCAGATTGGAGGTGATTAAAAGATCTTCTGTATACTTATGAAGCAGCTTCAAATACAAAAGTAAATAAAAGAAAGACTAAGTTGATACTGTTAACTTCAAGGCTGCGGAGAGAGTAGAGCTAGAAGGAGAGGAAGAGCTTACCAAGTGTGGGGAAGACGACTCTCTGAAATCTTAGGCCACAAATTAAAAAAAGACAGCTCTCCAGTGAAAGGCTTCTGGGCCAAAAAAATTGAAGAAATTAAAGGATTATTAGAAAAGTATGGTAAAAGGAATCTCTCCTTTAGGGGGGAAAATATTGGTAATCAACTCCTTGATATTGTCACAGATCTGGTACTTAGCATATATATGCCCCCTGAACAGAAAGCAGCTGGCAGAAATTAATGACCAACTCTTATTTTGGATTAAACAGAAATCGAGAATGTTGTCTAAGTACTCTACTTTCCAAAAGTCACATGAGAATTTAGGACTGAGGGTCCCAATTCTAAGGAACCTTCTTGATGCCAGACTCGTCATGGTCTGGAAGAGCCTAGTTATGAAGAACTGCACTTGGGCGGTAGCACTAAAAGATATAAGTGCAAACGAGCTAAGGAAGAAGAGGGATATTTCACCTCTACAGGCCCTGAATGCAAACCCAGTCAAACTAAAAACTTGGCCAAATGAATGGAAGCCATATATAAGAGCCTGGGGAAGAGTCAAAGGAAGAATCCTAGCTAGATCCAACTGGCCATAGGAAGAACCCGAAATTATAATAGACCAATGGATAGGTAAGCAGATTTCAACCAAGCGCATTATTGAACTGCTCAGAAGCAATAAGAAACCAGGTACCGATAGCACAGAAGAAACGAAGAACCACGTTCCAACCTGGTTGAGTCTAAATGGAATCGCAAACATAAAAAAGGACATCATGTGGAGGCTACACCACGGGGCTCTCCCGTTAGGTTACCGTACCAAACACATGGGTGAAAATGAAAATGAGGACTGTCCATGGTGCGAGGGCAGTACCCAGAGCCAGGAACACTTTGACATCACATGTAAGGTCAGTAAGATCTTCTAGGAGAAAGCATATAGCAATTTGAACTTGGAGGAGGAGGATACACTACCAAAAACGATAGAAGACATCTTTTCCACAGACAATATTCAAAACTCCAGCAAGAAAGAGGCAGTATCATGGTTATACACAACAGTTGTCTACGAACTCTAGTTATGTTCGCAGCGTATAAGTGGGGTAAGGAAGCCTTGTCCTGTGATGCAGCGATTTGGCGCATGAGTTACAAGCTGACAAATGAATTTAAGGTCCTGAAGACAGAACTAATAAAGGGCTCAAGCAAGCAAAGATCAAAATTCGCTTGCATTAGAATAGATAGTAAAATAGCTAGTATACTGTAATCGATTTGTATTAAACATTGAATTAAAATAAAGAGCGCCAAATGCACCCCAACGGCCTTGTGAGCTGACGGGTTAAAATAAAAAAAATCTTACTTTGTATTTGACAACACAGGTAGATTCTCTCTAATTTAAATCTGAGTTATACTTAATGCACTCTCAACACACTCCTGATGCATTAAACAATTGTTAAAAATCAAAAAAGACCTCTACTGAAGATTAAAATCAAAATGTTTAAGTAATTATAATATTTTGGTCAAATAATATGTTAGACTGGCTTTTTGAAAGATTAAAATCACAAGGTTCATGTGTTCTTCTGTTCAATTAGATGAGTCACATTTTGGAAAGTTATTATATATTTCGTGACTTTGTTTAGTACTAATTTTGGTTTTAAGTCAAAATCCCAACAAACAGAATCCTAATAAACAAGATCCCAACCAAACTTGACCAGAATTATAGTTAATACAGGCTAACTCTGCCAAAATTCTAATCTTGTAATATTTTGTTGTCAAGATGTTGACCCAGACCCACTAATTTCACATTTAATTTGTGTATTTTATTATCTATATATGCTAATACTTAAAAAATATTAATTTTTTGAAAAATACTATCATATTGGTATACAAACAAATATCTTGTATACATAGGGTTCAGTAAGTTTTTACAGAATTTAATATTTAATGTGCAATTTATTCTTGGCATAAGATTCGAAATAAAGATAAGTTTTTTGTTATCTGACATTACAAGAATTTATAAAATAAGTAAAATATGACTAAATAACTGCTATAGATAATTATAATATATCTGAGGCAGTAGATTCATATTCTTGCTTACAATATATGTGAGTGAACTTGGAAATAACCTCATTAGTGCAGATATCATAATACTTTAAGATATTGATTGTGATATGAATTATTTAATATCTATTATTTGGATTAATCTCAAATAATTTATCAAAAAGTGTTTTGTTGTATCTTTTATAATGCAATAATTGTACTACATTTCTAAAAAAATTCTATAAAACTTTTATAGTTTACAATATTTTATTTTTTTTAAAAAATTTTTGTTATCAAAAAAAAAATATACTCTATATATATAAATAATAAAATTGGATAAAAATATAAAAACAAAAATTAAAATAATAATAAAATTTGTTTTATCTATTTTTAAAAATATCCAACACCAGTAGTAAACAGTATTGCTAAAAATCTAGTATAACTAATATGATTACTTGTATCCTTAATTTGTTATTGTATCCAATAAATTGCCAATTTATAATTGGTTTTTTATATTGTTTTTGATTATTTCATTATCAAAATTGACAACTTTAGCTTTATTCAAATCAGCAGTTGGTGGTGCAATTAATATTACAGCTATTTGCTAACCTTGTGAATAATGTAAAATTCCCAATTTTTAATATCAAAATCTGATTTAAAAAGTTATATGTATTTGGTCCACTAAAAAATTATTTATAGCTATGTTTAGCAATAGAGTATTTGTATTATATATTTACCAAAAACATCTACAAACTAACTTTTTGTACATAGAATTATAACAGATTATGGCTTAGCAGAACTACTATTATTTGATAATTTTTTTTGAATATAATATACTAAGATTCTTTAATAGTATCCTGTAATAATAGCAGTAGTATAATTATTCTAGTTTGTGAAAAGTTATATAAACTATAAACAATTCATTTATGATAAATAAGCCTAGGAATTAGAACTATAAAAAATTATATTTACAATTAATCACTTCATTTAGAGGCTTCTAAAAATTATATAATTTTGGAGTAAATAGGTGGAATTCCAAAATATCAGGTTATAATTCTGGTCAAAATTTATAATTTTGGTCAAAAGTATAAATTATAAAATTATTAATAACCTTTATCTACTGTACCAATTCAGATGATTTAACTACCAATATAATCTGCTAAAAGAGAAAATTCTAACAAGTCTAAAATCATAAAACTCTAATCACAAAATCCCAATAATGGTCTAAATTTATATAGTCAACTCTCTCTAAGTGCAAGACATTAAGACCAATAGATTATCTTGTTTATAGAGAGAAGTTCATTTAGAAAAAAATTCTTCAAATCAAATATTTTAGCATATAATATATATTTATAATTGTATTTGGTCAAATTGATATATATATTTACAGTTAACTTTCTCTAAGTACAAGTTGATAAACCAGAGAAATATCTTTCAGTTAAAGAGAACTTACAATTTAAAAAAACTAATTTAATATTTAATTAATTTCTCTAAATATACACTGGTCAAATGCATGACTATTGGGATATGCCTATATAATTCTATTATTATACTAATATGCATATCGGGATAATATAGAAAGGATAATATCAGGACCTGAAATATATGTAGATAGGTTAGGTTAATTATAAAATTACTAAAAATAGAAAGGTCTGTAGAAAATAAGCAACAAAAAATAAGCAAACTAATACCTAATCTATCAATAAGAACTCATTTTGATAATCATCTGGTCCAAATTTCTCACAAAAGAAAAACAAAAGTTTTTGTTGGAGCATTGCCTATACTTTATATATAATAGGATAACACAAGAATATGGTTTTTATAAAAATCAACTACTCCTTGGAACTCCTTTATATATTCAACATGCAAACCAAAAGCATTCTTTTACAAGATAACTAGCAGGAGGTGGCGCCCTTGTACAAGAAATTTTAGTGGAGATATAAATATATTGTCTTCATCAACGAAATAAGTTGTAGTAAAACAGTGGGGAACAACAAGAAAATAAATTTTATCTTTCTTTACCTTCTTTCAAATTTGTTTCAAGTGATGTCTTTCACCTCTTTGAATTTTTTGAAATTTTTGCAAAATGTGGGAATCCTAGCTTACCTCTCCAAAAGATCGGTAGTATTTACTTTTTTCGATTGGGTATGCATCCCCAGATTGGAACTAGTGCTATTACGAGCAAGTTTGGTTATCAAATAAACAATGAATGATGTGTTATGGAATTATAGAGCGCACATAAAAAATTTCTTACCTAGTTACATAGTACGAGATATAGTAGTTCTTTATATTATATATATAATGCTTTGGCAGATATTGTTTATGCAGTATTATATAATTTTTATAGTCTAGTATAGGCTTAATAGCACCTTCATAATCTATTTAATCTTTGCTTGTTCTTTGGTTTTTCTTTTTGGTTTGTTTTTTCTTGGATGTATAATTTTGGTTTTTGGTTAGTTTGTTGTTGGGTATTAGTTTTGTTCTCCTTTTAATCTTACTCTTTTTTTATTCTTCTTTATGAGAAGCTCAAAGAAGAAGTTTTTGAAAGAGTGGATTATGAAGCATTGTTAGTTTGTAACTATAGCTGACGAATTTCTTTAGGCTTATACGTAAGTCAATATAGCAGATCGCATCTGGGCACAAATTTTTTTGTAGCTAGATGAAGTCAAATTCTGGGGTTTCATATTAACATGTATTAAAAATAGAGACTAGATTTCTTTTAATAAAAACTATTGGAGTTTAGCAAGACTGCCAAAGAAGAAAAAAAACCTAACCTATTTATATATATTTCGGGGTTCTATAATATTAGTAAATAGCAGATATTAGTATAAAAGTTAGATATTAGATATAAAATAATATACTTTTTGTTTACTTATATTATTCTAATATAAATATCAAATTACTATAGAAGGAATAATAATAGTAAACTAATAGGAGCTAGCATCAAAGCAGGATATAGGCATATAAAAGGGCAAATACTATATTTAGATTTTCTTTTATTATTCTAATATTCAACTTTACATGTTAATAGCATAATATAAAAATATCAGTATGTATAAAGGCAAATAGCAATATAGTTTTTCTTCTTTTTATTATTTCAATATTTAACTTATATATTAATAGTATAATTATAAGGATATCAAGTATATATAAATGCAAATAGCAGTATATAGTTTTTTTTTTATTATTCTGATATTCGACTTACATGTAATAACATAATATAAGAATTTTAGTATATATAAATGCAAATAGCAGTATATAGTTTTTCTTTCTTTTATTATTCTGATATTTAACTTACAAGTTAATAGTATAATATAAGAATATTGGTATATATAAATGCAAATAGCAGTATATAGTTTTTCTTTCTTTTATTATTTTAATATTCAACTTATATATTAATAGTATAATATGAGTGCATCTATTTGCGCATCAATACCCATCAGCACGTGATGATCAACCAATCAAATAGAGGAATTTTGATCATTCTGGATCAGCCCAACAAAGCAAAACAAAGTGAAAAAAAGTGAAAAATGCAAAAAATATAAAAAACAGTAGTCTAACCTATCGTGAAGTATTAATTAAAAATGCCAGAAAGGCAAATTTATCTATATAAACCACTTTACCCTAAATTAATCTAACCCTAATTTTTAAAAAATCAGTAATCATGTGCTAATGGAAATTGATGTGCAAATGGAAATTGATGTGCAAATAGATGCATTCATATAATATAGGGATATCGGTATGTATAAATGCAAATAGCAGTATATAGTTTTTTTTTTATTATTCTAATATTTAACTTACATGTTAATAGCATAATATAAAGCTATTAGTATATATAAAGGCAAATAGCAATATATAGTTTTTTTTATTATTCTAATATTCAACTTACATATTAATAGCATAATATAAGGATATTGGTATATATAAATGCAAATAGCAGTATATAGATTTCCTTTCTTTTATTATTCCGATATTCAATTTATATATTAATAATATAATATAAGGATATCAGTATATAAAAAGGCAAATAGCAGTATATAGTTTTTTTTCTTTTATTATTCTAATATATTAATAGCATAATATAAGGATATTGGTATATATAAATGCAAATAGCAATATATAGTATTTTTCTTTTATTATTCTTGTATTTAATTTATATGTTAATAGTATAATATAAGAATTTTGGTATGTATAAATACAAATATTACATAATTATTATTTTTTTAAGTAGTTTTGCGAGTAGATACAAATATTTTTTTAGATTTTTCTTATTTGTATATTTGATTATAATTTTTTATTTTCGTATTATGCTTTAAAATGTAATACTTTGGGACTAAATAGTGCACTAAAGTCACTAGTAAATACAGAAAATGTGCACATTAAGCACACTGTGCACATAAGTTATTGTATATACATTTAGATTTATCTATATAAATTTAATTATAACAAAGCTATATAGTGCACATATTTTTGAAATTGTTCACATAAATTATGTGTAAAATGTGCACAAGATTCGCATACTTTTGGGATCAGATTTTATACACTGATTAGAGTAACTCTCAGGAACACAATATATGTAACAATACAATAGTACATCATTGTACATACCATGTGATATAAGCAAAAATCGCAAGCAAAATTTCACAAAATATTTGAATTTTTGTTGTAAAATGTTTATCGGATCAAAGCTTCTCAATTGCTCTGATAATTCAGCTATGAACATTACAGACATAGATGAAATATCATCATATAAAATGTAGGGACTTATTTATGATAATTTTTTTCAAATTTTTTTTGGATTTTTTTAATAGTAATTTAATAGTGATTAATAGATAATTGCTATACTACTAGCATGCATATTCTTTGTAATATACTACTACTATATAATATAAAATTACAAGTTGATCTGCAAAATGATATACTTTAATTCTAGCTTATAAAGGTAGTAGAAATGCTTAGAAAAATTAGGCACAATTGCTTAAAAATCAAACAAATAAGATTTTAGCAGGCAAATTTGCTTGCTGGATGGTTTAAGAGATAGTAAAAAAAAGTCAAAATGTGCACTTAGAGAAGATTTGCATTTGAAGAGGTTAAATTTATAATTTTAATATTATTTGGGATCAATAAGAGTGTGCACTTAAAAAAGTTTTTAATATACTGTGCACTTAAAGAGTGCACTTAGGAGAGAGTAATAGTACTATAATTACCAAAAAAGATATCTTTTTTAATCAGTACTCTTCTTGATTTGTACTAGATGTATTTCAATACTATTTGTTGTGATATTTTGTAAGAGATCTAAGTACAAATCAAATGCCAATTTACTAATAATAATTTTTTTTACTTATGGCTAATATAAGCTTTTTACAAAAGGCCCCCTATATACTGTACTTTATATAGTCAGATTTCTCTAAGTGCACACCCTTGGGATCATACCTTCATAACATACATTTAGTGAATAATAAGAAAATGTGCATTTATAGAGGTTAGGTATATATAGGACTCCTGAATATATACAAAAAACCTTTGTCATATACTCAAACTAAATTTTTTAAAATGCTTGTCCATTTGTGTACAAAAATGAGCTTTTTGATAGCAAATTTGCTTGAACTTTGACACACACTTAATTAATATTATTAAAAAAAGATTGGTGCACACTTAGGGAGCTGATATTTATTACGTAATATCCATTTATTATAAGGGCTACCCCCTCCCCTGCATAATATCCAATATAATTGGCCAATTTATAATTTACTATATATCTTTGTATAACGTAAGATATTGTTATAATACAGGACCAATCCCTACTCTAAAATATTATATAATAAATGTCAGCTCCCTTACTAATTATGTTAAATTGGTATATCGTACTGTATATAAGAGAGGTTATACTAATTTTTCCACCAATTTTTGTTATTGGTTAATCAGAATGCAAGATCAGATATAATATGATGATTAAACCAATAATTCTTTTTTTGAAAATTCCACTTATTGCAAAACTTTGCCTAAGAATTATCTTTTGTATACTAATAAAACAAATTCCTTGCAAAATTTTAATACTATATAATATTATCTACTAACTTTAATCCTAATCCTAACAAAGATAATATATTTTATTTAGAAAGTAATATATAAATTAGCATAAATAATTCTAGGCAGTCAGATAATGGAAAGAAATTAGTAAATTTTAAAAGAAAATATATATTCTAAAAAGTTCTAAATAAAAAATGAATAAATGTAAATTACAAGCAAGGTCAGAAAAAACTTTGAGAAGATATCTAAAAAATTCCAAAAAGCAAACTTAAATATTTAAACTTTATCATACATTAGCTTAATAATAAATTGGCTTTATTGTACACTTTATTAAAGTATAGAAAACTTATATTAAACTTTTGTTGTACATTAAATATATAGCTTTAAGCCAATATACACTTTTATAATAAAATTTTTTGTACACCTATATAAGATTTGAAGACAAAGGTTTATATATCCCCTTATAATAAAATTGTCATCTAGTCATATGTGTTCGTTACATTTTTACCAATCATTTTGCACGTGCGAAAATTGGATAGCATAAATGGTCATGATCACATGCCATGAGAAATTCGCAATGTTGATTGTATCAAATACACGTAATGACCCTTTATGTCATAAAGTATCTATATTATTTCTATTTATGTATTTTTTGAGTTCGTGCACTTTTAGAAAAACATGATCATATTGTGGGAAAATAATACATATTGATGTATTAATAATAATGACAGATTACAAATCTAATATAATTTGCTTACTGATTTTATCAATATCTCTGCAATCTATCTATTCTCCGTTTAAATGTTCTTGATTGGTCGTATCCAAAAAATGTGACCAAATGTGGAAAAGCTAATAGAAATACATAGTAGGTAATTATACCATTTTTTATTAAATATCATTTGAATGCTTTGCCATTTTTAATTTGCTAAACTGTAATTAGGCCGTGGGAACTTCAAAATAAGATAATCATTGCGACATTTGATCATTTGCATATTAATGTGTAATGTCGTATTAGGTTCATAATTTGTCTATTACTATGAATTAATGATCTGTTGTCTCGATTAGTGATGCCACCGAAATTGATTTTTGAAAAAGGCCTATTTCGTCTTCATTAAAAAAAATTAAATTTTTTATACAGAAGTGCAAATAAAATTTATATAGATATGTTCCTTATAATTTCGTTTATTCAAAAAAAGTATCAAATAATTTCATCTTTCAAGTAAAATAGGTCAAAAACAATTTTGTCTTCAAATTTTAATTTCAGGTTTTAGAACCCGAAATGCTTTCGTCCTCATGTATAGTCTCGATTGTTTTCTTAAAAAATCAACTTTCGTTCATTACGCACACTTTTTTCTTTCAGATTTAAAAATTGCTTCCATTCTTATGTGCACTCCGTATCTTTGAAATTAGATTAACTGAGATATGGATAACGAATGTACGATATTAGAAATATGATAGTTAGTAATACGTTAGTATATTTTTTCTTTTTTTTAATACAATACCAACCTTTCGCGCGATAATAAATGTGGTATAAAAGTAGAAGCATGATGGTTTGGAACGTAGCAAGATAGTTAATAGCAAGTAGTGTCATTTTTTTTATATATACAATACTAATGTTTATTTTTTCTTTAGAACAGAACATAGCGCGATAACAAACATAGCACGATACAGTGATCGGAAGTAAATCACCGGAAATTTTATAGGTAACACATAAGAGGCCAAATTTTACGTACGATTTTTATTTTATTATATTTTATATAATTACAAAATAATTATATAAAATAAAATAAAATATTTATATTTACATTCCTAAAAAAAAAAACCCTGGGTTATTTAATATTTACAGTACCATCCTCGGGCTTTATATATTGTCTTTACTCGATTTGGCATACTACAGATAAGTGAACGAATATATTCAATTGATAAGTTATACTATTCCTCTTCTATAATTTTAACTAATTCTTCTAACTTTGTAGGCATGGGTTTTCTGTTACGAACTGCAGAATCAAGACGTTCCCAAAGATTTTCAATCGGGTTAAGATCAGGGCTATACGGTGCCCAATTTAATATATTAAAATTATGCGAATTCATCCACCATTCTGAATATGTAGATGTATGAATAGAAGCCAAATCTTGTTGAAAAATTAAATTTATTTCACCATGATGTTTTTCCATTAAAGAATTTGCCCAAGGAATAAAATATTTTGCAAGAATATCAACATAACTATCCGAATTCATATTACCCTTAATTCTTACTAACGGTCCAACGCCCCACCAACAAAAACAGCCCCAAAACATTACAGAACCACCACCAAACTTCATAGTCGTATTTATACAATCTTTATGATATTTTTCATTAACTCGACGCCAAGTTCTTTCACGACCATCTGCTTTGTGAAGACAAAACCTTGACTCGTCCGTAAAAACAACCATTTGCCATTCATTTACCCATTTTAAATGTTCACGGCACCATTTTTTTCGCTCCAGTGCTTTTCTTTTGTCTAAAAGAGGTTTTCGACAGGCGACACAGTTTCTCCAACCTAAATTGTGGAGGTACTTTCGAATAGTTTTGGTGGTAAGCGTCGTATCATGTTGGACGTTGAATTCGTTAGTGATGACAGCCAAGGGTTCCTTCCGATTTTTTTTTGTAATACGAACTAAAGAGCGTTTGTCACGCGCAGAGAGAGCTTCGGGGCGACCAGGGCGTTTGTTCGGATGCTCTGAGCCTGTCTCTTCATATCGCTTAACAGTGTCATACACCGTTGATTTCGGGAGATCAAAAACTTTTGCAATGTCAAGTGGTTTAACACCACACAGGTAAGCGCCGGCAATACGGCTTCGTTGTTCTAGGCTTAATTCTTGGCGGGAGGGTATTTTTATCATCAAAAACAATTAAAATTGTGTGTTAAAAAAAAAACACAAGTGAAAAAAGACGTATGTACGTTAAAAAAAAGATTATCATACGTATATGAAATTCCCGGTAGATCTGGAAATTTCCGGTGATTTACTTCCGATCACTGTAATAGAAATATGATAGTCGGAGCATTAGTAACATGGTAATATTTTTATTTTATTTTTTTTTTTGTATAATTATACACTGTACTAACGTTTCTTTTTTTTCCTTTAGAACTGAACGTAGCATAATAATGAATGTATGATAGTAAAAGCTTGATAGTTCAGACGTAGCAAGATGGTTAGTAGTACAGTGTATATATATATTTTTTTTAATACTTCTTTTTTTTTTAGAATGGAACATAGCACAATAACAAACATACGATACTAGAAGCATGATAGTTTGGGACATAGCAAGATAGTTAGTAAAATAATCTTATTTTTTGGTTTGTTACAATACTAACATTTCGCGTGATAACTAACGTAGCATGATAGTAGGAACAAGATGCTTCGGGATGTAAAAAGATAGTTAGTAGCACGATATATATATATATTTTTTATACAGTACTAATTTTCTTATTTTCTTTAGAACGTAACATAGCACGATAGTAGATGGTAGAGGCATGATAGTTAGGGATGTTAGTAACATGGTAATTTTTCTTTTTTTTATACACAGTACTAGCGCTTCTTTTTTTCTTTAGAATGAGCAGAACGTAGTGCAATAACGAACATACGATAGTAGAGGCATGATAGTTCGGGATATAACAAAATAGTTAGTAGCACAGTAGTTTTTTTTACTGTAATACAGTACTAACAAGCATGATAGTTCAGAATATAGCAAAATAGTTAGTAGCATGGCAGTTAGTATGAGGCATGCTTGATAGTCAAGACTTTAGTAACACAGTAGTATTATTTTTTCTTTTTTTTTGATACAGTACTAACGTTTCGCGTGATAACAAACGTAGCATGATAGTAAAAGCATGAAAGTTCAGAATGTAGCAAGATAGATAGTAGCACAGTGGTTAGCATGGGCATGCATAATAATATGGGGCATAGCATAATAGTTAGTATAGGATTTAGCATGATAATTGGGACATAACAGAATTTTAAAAAATCGTGTTTTGTTCATAATTGGCACTTTCTATTATTGAAAGGGCACCAGCGGCGCCCCAAAACACTTGTATAACATATTAGTATTCAGGGGCACTGTATATATTTGGGCCAGCACTTAAGTATGTATTTGGAGTATGTGTGCACTTAGAGAGAATGCACTTAAAAAGGTCTAACTGTACTATACAAAGTACTCTGAGGTACAAATCAAATTTTTTACTAAATAAATTATATCATACCCAGGTACTTTATATGGTAAATTATGGTAATACAGTCAGACCTCTCACACTTTCATAATATGCATTTAGAGAATAATAAGAAAAAGTGCATTTATAGAGGTCAAGTATATATTTGGGCCAGCACTTAAGCATGCATTTAAAGAGAATGTGCACTTAGAGAGGTGCACTTAAAGAGGTCTGGCTGTACTTACAGTATAACTAAAAATTTGCAATCTACTTCATTTACATTCATTGATTTAAATAAAATAGCAAATAAAATTAATTACTTCAATCAATAAATAATGAAATACTACTAGCAAATTACAACAAAATAACAATAAAAATAAACAAAAACTAAAACCTGAAACTGACTATGATACAAAAGAAAGAGAAAGTTTGAAGCACTAATACAATACAAAAATGGAAGAAAAAAAGAAAATTATTTCAATACAATAAATCATGATGAACTTGATCAAGAATCTGATTCTAATTATGATCTGGAAAAAAAATAATGCAAATAAAAATGAAGTAAAATCAGAAAAAAAGAGTGAAAGGAAGAAAAAATATAACATTTTAAAACAAAATATAAAAATGTCTTCAAATGATTTCGCTATCTCATAAGTATAGAGCAAGACATCTATACTTAATGGTTATACAAAGTGGTTCAATTTTTTAAATGGCTATAACTTTTTATCTAAGAGGTTTTAAAAAAAACCTGCCCAGTAACTTTATAGAGCTATATCAGCTCTATATATGTGCCAAATATCTTTTCAAAATCTCATTATTGCAAAAGTTTTAGTGATTTGCAAATTGAAATTTTATATTTAAATTTATAAATTTGAATTAATTGATTTGTAACTGTAGGTTACAGAATAAATTTTATAACCGTAAATACTAAGATCAGGTGTAACGTGACTATCAAACCAAATTTTCTGTAAAAATAAAACCGTGCGATTAAGGTTAGGGTAAGAGTGAGGCTTGGTATAAGGCTTTTGGGTTATAGAGATGCTTTGTTGCATTAAAATTTAGCAAGGAATTTTTTTTGTTAGAAACTGAAAGGTAGTTTCATATGTGAAATTTTGATTTAGAAGCAATTTTTGGCAAAACGAACATTTGTTTTGACTTTTCAAATGTGTAACGTTACACCTGATTTTAGAATTTGATTGGCTTGTTGGGATGGGTTACAGTAACCGCGGTTACAAATTAATTAATCCTATAAATTTATATATAAACTTTCAATTTTCAAATCACTAAACTTTTTATAGTGATGAGATTTTGAAAAGATATTTGGGACATATGTAGAGCTAATATAGCTCTATAAAGTTACTGGTCAGATTTTTTTAAAACCTCTTAGGTAAAAAGTTATAGCTATTTAAAATTGAACCAATTCGTATAACTGTTGAGTATAGATGTCTTGCACCATAGACTGATTACTAAAAAAAGTAAACAAGTCAAACATTTTATTCTTTTTTTTATTTTAAAACAAAATATTTTTTAACTCTTTTTCACTAAATAACAATAAAAACAAAACATTACCAAACTTCACATTATGTGTATTCCTTTTTTCACAACATTTAATCCATTTACATATATAAAAAAATCGAAAATATCAATAAAATATGCAAAAATCAATAAAAGCTGCAATTGAAGTTTGAACTACTATTTTAAATATTATTAAATAATAAAATAAAAAAAATAAATGAAATTTAATTCGCATTTCTCAGTACTTTATTATATGAGATACAAAATACATCTATAATATAATAAATACAACTAAAAAAATCTTACCAAAAACTCAAATTATTAAAACTAGAAACATTCATGAAATAAGATATAATCAACTAGTTTGCAAACTTTGGACAAGACCTGGACCAAACTTATAATTATGTAAAGCCAACATTATAATAAATAGTCTAATAATAACAATTATGATTAGTATTAACCCGTCTTCACAGTCCTAGAAAGAAATACCTAATCAAACCCAAATTTTTAATTCCAAATCAAAATTCAAACATGTTAAAAAAGAAATAAATAAATAAGTAAAATAAATAAATGAATAAAAAACACATATACCTAGAAACTTATGCAACAATTAAAGAACAACAAGATAAGAAATTACCACTACTGTATAACACTAATATTAACATCAAATTTCAAAACTCCTTTATATTACACCACTTCTCTTATCAATTGATATCACTTATGAAAATAAACAATTGAATTCTCAAGTTACATTGAAATAAAACATGAGGTTAAATAGAGTGGGAAATAAAAGAATATTATCATAATCAAATAGTAAACAGAATTTAATAAAATAATTTAAAATATCTTTACAAAAAAAAAACAATGTAATAAAAAAACCACAAAAAATTTTTGTCAAAAGTATAAACGCGACAACTGAAAATAATCAAAAACACATTCTTATTTAAAGAAACTTATGTAGTAATAACCGAAATGAAAAAGACATCACTGACTTTATAAATAAGAACTAATTTTTAGCTTCTTTTAAATAATAATATCCTATACTAATAGACTATTTCATCCGTAATATCTTCCGTTTAAAAAAATTATTCAAACTATATATATATAAATAATGTAAAATTAAATACCATTTAATAACAAAGTTGTAAAAAAAAACGTTAAACTTATTACCACGAATTAAATTGTACATTATGATTTTTGTTGTTTTTTTACGTTACACCTGATCTAGCCGATCATCATTTAGAATTACCAGGAACGTAGTACGAAGTACGAAGTGTATACCAGGAACGGAGTGATGAATTCACGTAGTGAAGGGTTATACGGCGGGCCAGGATGGCGTGCGTCTGCAAAATCTTGGATCTGATTGGTCCACGTGATGCTATATGTCACTTGGTGCTTAATTCTCGCATGTCTATCGTCGCATGGACCGATGATACTGCTTGTCCTATGATCTGTTAATGTGAGACCATCGTAGAATGAAATTACAAATGCTATAACAACCAATAGTAAAAATGTGCTTTTTAGACGTAAATATCGGTGGCCCGATACAAATTTTCATGTCTATTCGCTCAATAATTGGCATTTTTCATTTTTTTTCGTAGGATTTTTTATTGGCCTGATTAAATGATAATCTCTGATTATCGAAGATGAGAACGAAAGAATTTGTAACTCTTGAAGCGTAAGTTTTCCAAATTTACTTCTGTTGTTTGATTACCTAATATATGCTAAAACGTTTTGTATAATGGTCTTAAGTTGAAAACAAGTGCAAGAACAAGAACAATAGCTCCACAATGGATAAAAAAAATGATATTAATAAAAAAATTACATTCCACTAAAATTTAGATTATTGATTTCTCGATTTTTCCATTTTTCGTAAATTTTTGGTTTTTGCCGTCCAGTTTATTTGATAATTAGAATCATAATGTTGATATGCTTTAACGCTTTTGATTGGATATGCACTTCGTGATCAAAAATGTTAAGACTAAAATATCGATGAGCAAGTTATGATCAAGAATGTTATCAAAATTTAAATTCTAGCAATTGTAGTACCAAATCAACCTTAACCTTAATCACATACGGTATTGTTGTACTCGTAGTAAAAGCATTGCCGCCATAGTCCTATATTTATCTATTGTATGAGAATTGTTTAACCAAACATCGCTTTAACAGGTTTTTGTGCATGACGATCACTATAAAAAATCTTTTTTTTTTTTTTACTGTCTTTCGGAATTGCACTAACTAAATTTGTCATGAATCACATTACATGTCATCATACTTAAGGGATGTTTAAGTGGTGCGTCTGGTGCGGGTCCCTAAAAGTCCAGGGTCGAACGAGTTAAGAAACTAGTTCACCCCCTTGTCAAAAAAAAAGTGAACGAGTATTATAATCACATTTAGATCGACGCAAATTAGCCAATTAGAATACCAAAATTCCCAGTCGGGATATGTCGGAGCGCATCGAAATCATGGTCGGTTGGATCGGAATTGACCCAAGATCATAAAAAATTTACTAATAAATCATTAAGTAAAAAATGCCCAGCTGATGATCTTGCTTAGAACTTGCTAACAACTAGAGCTAAACGCCGACCTAGATCTGACATATCCGACCCGGAAATTTGGAGATAACTCTGTAAACATCGGTTTAATCTTGTTTTATTATTACCGAAATTTGCTGATTTAGTTAGTGCAATTCTGAAAAAATTAAAACTCATAATTATTTATACTGCAAATTTATTGCATATATATACGTCATATTAATTATATTAATTCATATGTTCTTTAACGAATCGAAATAAATATAGTACTGCACTTAAAAATGCAAGCGAATCACGTGATCAAAATTTAAATATTGGATAACTTATTAGCAGTTAGTATAATTAAACAACTTCAACATTTAAGCAAATTGAAAATAATATAGGGACGTGTTTTTGTAAGATAATCTGCGCTGTGCACCAAGTAACAATGCATGCTAGTTAAGACAAAATAGTCAAGACAAAAACCTGGTAAAATATTTTTTTTACTATGCTTATGTATTAATGATAATAAATTTTTAAAGATTTATATGTTGCAGTTTTATCTTGCATTGTTTTAAAAGCTCATTAGCCCTGGAAATTATTGAAAACGTCAGTTAATATGTTAATTCAAGTAAAGACTGATACTACATTTGTAAGAATAACGTGCTAATATAAAAATGTTCATATTTTTGGATCATGTGAATTTTTTACTGTTGTGCCTTTTTTTTATTTATTTTTATTTAAATTTATAAAGCAGTTTTTTACTTACGTACGTATGCACACAAATAATTTTGTTACAATACCGTATGTGGTTAAGGTTGATTTGGTACTACGTACTATCATAATTAAACATAATGAGTTTGTATTAGATGACATTCTTGATCGTAACTTGCTTAATATTTTGATCACGGTTTGTATAACCGATCAAAAAAGCATTAAACATAATAACTTGATCATATTGCTACATTAGTTCTAGAACACTGATCACATTTTTAGATATAATAATAATTTTATTGGCTAGTAGATGTTGACGTATAATCTGGACGGCAAAAATTATGACTGAAAATAGAAAGATCTAGAAATCGATCATCTGAATCTTTAGTGGAGTGTAATGTAATCACTGTTTTTTTTATTATTAATATGTTTTTTTTTATCAATTGCGGAGCAAATGCTCTTGCACTTGCATTTGCTCTTGCTTGTTCTTGAACTTTAATTAAAATTCGTACAACATTTGATCTGTGATTGACTTTTTTTACGCTCAAAATAGTCTGTATGTATTATGTAATCAACCAACAGAAACACAATTTTAATAGAGTTGTTTTAAGGGCGTTAAAAAACAGAACAAAATACGATCTACAGAGCAGGTTTCACTACCTCTTGCAATGGTCATTGTTGGACAGCTATTCTCTGCGGTTGCAGTGGCAAGCAGTGTTTAAAATTCAAATTTGGTTTTATGTTCTCAAAAAGAACATTTTTAATTTCTTAATGTTCTTTGTAAAATTTTAACGTTCTTTATATAAGAAAATTAATTTTTTTTTTAATATTAAAAGAATTTATTGAATGTTCTCAAATAGAGAACATATTTTAATAATTTATGTTTCCAAAAATTGTATAATGTTCTCTGAGAACACTGAGAACATTAAATTTTAAACACTGGTGGCAAGGACCTTATTAACGAATAGTTAGGCTTCGTGGCTGCAGTGGCAGTGCAGGGTCCTTATTAGTAAGCAGTTAGATCCACGGCTGCAGTAGCTGTATAAGGTCCTAATTAGGCCATTTGAAGTTGATTCTTCGATTAACATCGCTTTTCCAGGACTTTCGGAGGGGGAGTAGTTAAAATGAAATGAACATATGAAACGAACATATGAAAATGAACAAAGATGGTCAATTTTATTGGTTAATTAAATCAGGTGGCCAGCAAGAGTCATCCAGCATTTTGATTGGCTGTTCATTTTTTCGGGGGAGGGGAGAAGATTTCAGCTGGGGGTGATGTTAACCGAATAATTAACTTCAAACGGCCTTAGTGGTAAATTGAGCTCCGCGGCTGCAATAGCAGTGCAAGGACTTTATATTGAATATTTAGGCTCTGCGGCTGCGGTGGCAGTGCAAATCCTTATTAATGGTAAGTTAGGATCCACCGCTGCGGTGACAGTGCAAGGACCTTATTAGTGAATATTTAGGCTCCACAGCTGCAGTGTAGAGATGGGAAAAATGCGCATTTAATAATAAAATGCGCATTAATGTGCATTAATGCGCATGATACCGCATGATATAAAAATTTTTTTAATTTTTATCTTTATTATTGATAATATATCTAAATAAAGATACTACATATAAATTCTTAATAAAATTTTGCCTACATATATAAATTTTTACAAATTTTCTAATTGTAAACTTCATTGTTGCTTATCTTATATAATTTGACACCTGACCCGTGGGGAGCTTTGTATAAAACTTTAGAATCTTAGTTAAAATCTGTAAATTCGCATTATATAATATTCATAAATATGCTGAGTTAGTTTGCATTGAATCGTCACGAAAAAAATTCTGTTACTGAACATACTATTCTATTAACTACAGTATATAGTTAAGATTAGAATTCACACTCTATTTCAGTATGGTTGAGCCAGTTTTTATTAGAATTATTGTGATTTTTATCATGAGTTTTTATAAAAAATTATATTACAAAATTTGTCCGCTACACCAGTAATTGCAATGTATTGCGTTAGTTTGAATTAGTATAAGCTAACCTATAAAAAGTTTGTTACAAAGCTCATTACTCCAATAACAGATAATATGCAGCTTAGTTTTATTGGTGAATGCCAATTTTTAAAATAAGTGTTGCAAAGATATTGCTATATTAGTTTTAGCACATTGATCACCTTTTGAACATAACCTAATTTTATTGGTTGATAGATCAACATAAAACTATGGGTCACTGAGAAAATTAGTTGATTATCAGATAATCTTGGCGGCAAAAATTCCGTCCAAAAATTCTAAAAACCAATCATCTAAATATTTGGTTGAATGTAACATTTTGTTGATATTCGCTAATATATTCACTATTTTTTTATTAATCATATGATTATCTATAGCGGAGCATTTGTCATGTCTTGCACTTGCACTTGCACTTGCACTTATTCTTGTACTTGAGACCATTATACAAAACGTTTTCGTATTCGTGAACTTTTTTAGTCCAAAATAGTTTGTAAATATTAGACAATCAAACAACAAAAGAAAATTTGGAAATTCACGTTAACGATTTTGTGTTGTTTAAACGCATAATAATTACTCGATCATGATAATAGTCATAATCATCTTACGTATTTCTGTTAGTTTTCCTACATTTAGGTCACATTTTTCGGATGCGACCAATCAAAAATGTTAAAGCGAACAGATCCAGAATTGAAGTATATAGATAGATTAGAATGTTAATTATACTTATTTTAATTTAATTTTTCTATATAAAATTTTGATGGGATAAAATTCGGAATCATGCGCATTAATGCGCATTCATACGCATGATTGAGGAATCATGCGTACGCATAAAACCCATCTCTAAGTACAAGGACCTTATTAGTGAATAGTTAGGTTTCACGGCTGCAATGGACCTTATTAGTGGACATTTATGCTCCGTGCGGTGCAAATTCCTGAAATAGATACTGCAAGATGACGCTCAATTCAATTCTCTTTTTAGTTAAAGTAGGCAGGGTGTGGTGGGACATTGGAGTTTAGGAAATTTGAGGTCCAAAGGCCAGTGGTTTATGCGTCTGATAGGTTGGGAGAATGATTGGTACAGGTCCGGATAAATTTTCATAGACTAGAAGCTTTGTATTAAGTATTGAGTTTCGAATATATAATGCTAGATCTTGTTTGGATGGTGAACCTATTCCCATATGCTTTTTCATATAAAGCAATAAAGTAGCTGATCGAGCAACAATAAATATAATTTTTACTGAACGAGGTTATGTTATTGAATTTTCGCTTTCTTTAAAACTTTCTATAATAGTTATATTTTTGCTTATAGATTAGATTTAGTTCTTTAGTTTTTTTTAAAAAAATAAATTTTTGACGTTATTAGGTTTATGCTTGAATTTTGATGATATTTTGCACGAAAGAATTAATAATATAAATCATATATTCTTTTTTATTTACGCTGTGATCTATTGCGGTATTTTGACATAGTATTAATTGGCTTTTTATTGAAGGTGACGCACGAGTCGTTACGTCAGACCCGTACAATAATGTAGTTATTGTATGGGATTGTATAAATAACAATTTTGTGCAAACTAACCCGTGTCACATTGCCTTTGGCCATATGGCCCAAGTTAACCTGTGCAAATTTGGTTATTTTCTACAACCCATAGAATAACTATAAATAATCAACCGATTTCATCCAAGTTAACCACTATCTGGTCTTCCGTTCCTGGTTTCGCGCGACGACGTCGCGCAGCTATCTAGTGGTTTAGTTCATACATCGCGTTTGTCCACAAAATCTTGATTCTTATTGGTTGTTCCGATTTTGTGTAGAACAGAAATGCACATCTTTGCACAGCCCTGATCATATTATCTGGATTTTGGATCAGTTCTTATTTTTCGTACTGTTTAAACCCAATTAAGATCGTTTGACCATATGAGAAAATTGAATCGGTCTAAGAGAATATATATGTATTGGGTGTGCGTATAAATTAGCTATTGAGTATCGTATTATTGATTTTATCAGCGTATACGTTTTACTATACTCATAATGATCATCGTACTACGTATATGATCTATATTAAATACGATTTATACGTTTTTACCAGGAACGTAGTACAGTACAAAGTACGAAGTGTATGGTTTAGTTCATACATCGTAAAATCTTGATTCTTATTGGCTGTTCCAATTTTATGTATTACGTTAGAAATGCGATGATCGACTTCTTTACACAGCCCTGATCAGATAATCTAGAGTCTGGATCCGTTTTTATTTTTCATACTGTTTATCCAATTAAGACCGGTTTGACCATATGAAAAAATTGAACCGAGCTCCAAACTCTAAGATGATCTACGCTAGGGAATGTTCATGATGCTTTTAAAGTGACAAAATCTTACGTTGGGTAAGGGTCATGCCCAAAGGAGGGCAGAAATTTATTTTTTTTTAATGAAGTTTTACCAGGAACTTAGTACAAAGTACGAATACAAAATCTTGGCTATGATTGGATGCTTTAGTAGTTTAGTGATTTACAAAATTCAGCTGATTTAAGATAACTATTCAGGGATACGCCTGTAGCGGTCCAGTTAAATCCTGTAATGCATATGAATATAATGTCATTGCATCGTTTACATATGATCTTTCACCTTCAATCAGTTTCCTTTTGCAGATTCTGTGACTCCCGCGCTTTTCAATCAATGGATCTACCATTATTCCGCTACGGTGATCAAGTGTTGTATCGACGTACGTGTACGTAAATTTTTACAATAAATCACTATAGTCGGTAAGTTTTGTAACAAAATTTTACAATAAATTGGATAGAAACCACAGCTGTTAATTCCAGCACTGCTTATAATCGCAATAGCTAACAAGTTTTTTTTTTTTCTAAATCCCTCGATATTAGAAATCCGGGGACGTTATGTGACGCACTTTATTAATCACCGAGAAAATAAATAATACAGTTATGTCTGTCTAACCAAAAAAAATCTTACAGATTATAGGACATGCTGTTTCAGTAAGGCCTTCTCCTTGTCTTTTACTTTCCTACTCGCTAATGCTACCTGTAATCCTTTCTAATCCTGTACTTCCAGCGCAGGTTCCGGTAAGGAGCCCTGCCCAACCTCTTGTTCGATAGCCAATGCTAACAAGTTTTGTAACAGCAAATTATGGTAGGAATTGATAGTTGATTCCAAAAAACTAATTCAACTACATGCGAGTTTGGGTAACATCAAGAACAGTGAACCCGGTGATATTTTCATGCTCATCATCACTTCGCATGATTAATAATTCGGTCTAAGTTAGTGTTAGTGTTGAGTTAGGTAATAATATAGTTTATGCCAATTTTGTTAGTGCTTAGTGAACAAATGACGTAATTACATGATTTCACGTGAGGTGATGATCACTTGGTTCACAGTACAAAGTAAGTGTAGGTTTAAGGGAAGGTCTCCGGACACCTACCAATTCACGTGAACATTTACCAATCGGGTAATTTTTGTACCTACATAACTTTCTAACTATAGAGGCACATGATTTGGTAGGTGTCCGGTAGGTGTCCGGAGACTTTTCCCCAGAATTTTGCGTTCGTACACGAAATCTGTAATCTGATTGGAGCCCTATTTCTGTATGGTTTATACTAAATTGTACTATGATCTGCGTATCGTGACAGAATTGGCTTTTGTCACTCGATCGCATGTCAAAAACAACTATAGAAAACACTATATGAGATATCGCCTCGCTGCTCACAGGTCTACAGTCAGTTCCTAACATCGCTAAACTGACCTATCTTTATTTGATATCCGAGTTGTAAAGTCGGGCTATCAATTTACTTATATTCGACATCCGGGTTGTCCACCCGGGCTATTAATCACACCTATAACTCCCAAGTACCCTAACATACTAAATATGCGGTGGGCGAGCATCAAACGACGAAGCTAGACTAGTGTCGAGCTAGCAGCAAAGACAAAAAGGGAGAACAAACGTCTGTCACTCCCTTCCTAAATAGTCATTTACTATGACTTCATACAACATACTTACAAAATCGCCTATTATCATCCTCAATTAATCACCCCTACTTATCGAACAATACAACATACTTACCAATCGTTTATAACCATCACTAATTAATCAAATTGATACTCACCACACAATACCTCATATTTACGAACACTGATGTCATGGGTGTAGATCGTAATCTCGTGACAAATGGGTGTTCACGGTAGTGTTCCGCATGAACCGGACCGGACGGGTATTTTTAAAGATCCGGATCCGGTCCGGGATCCAAGTTATGGATCCGGATCCGGTCCGTCTCTAAAAAAACCCTCAAGCAAATATTGCACTCCATTCTCTCTGATGACTCTGCTCGTCTTTTATGTCACTTTTTTTTCTACATTATGAACATTTTGACCAAACAGAAAAGCTAGCTTATGTTTCAGACCGGACCGGGCGGATCTTAATAAAGATCCGGATTCGGTCCGGTATACGGACCGAACCGGACCCGGACCGGACCCGGATCTTTTGCGGAACACTAGTTCACGGCATCTCCTTAAAAATCTTGATTCTTATTGAATTTAGTAATCTTGTGATTTTCATGAATCCTGTTTGGGGTTAACGATTATCTCATAAGGAAGTCATAACGATAAGGTTGATTAATGATGTAGAACGATTTCGGTCCCGTGATTCTGAGTAATTTGGACAATTCAAAGAAAATTTTAATGATGTGATTAATGTTAGGCCACACAGTTACTTTTTCGTTTGCATAACCTGGTATTTCAAAATTCCGGTTGGTGGGTTGGATTTTTTTTTTTTAAAGAAAAAAAACTTTGCGTGGCCTAAATTAATTCATGTTCGCATCTAAGGTCATGCAAAGTTAATTCTTCGGTTTGCATATCATGGAATCAGAAAATTTTGTTTTTTTTATTGGACCTATATGGTATTCCGGAAAGTTAAGGTCATCATCGGGTAATACCAGAGAAAAAATTATTAGCACAATAGGGATTAAAAAAAATTTTCTTTTTTGGAAAAATTGGGTCAGAGGGTTATGCAAAACGAAAAATTAAATTTAAGTGGTCTTATGGTCGTCCAGTGGCAAAATATGCGTGTAGTTTAATTTTTTTCTATATGAAATCGCATAACCCGCTCACTTTCATGCAGCATGTGAACCAAAATTAATTGATTAAATGAATAAACTGGTGTGTCCATGTAATTTTTATTGGCTAATAACACTAAATTCTCATAATTCATGCTAACTTCGCATCATAATCATAGACACCCTAATGCATTTTGATGGAAACCTTAATGTTAAATGCAATTCCCTCATGATGCTGGTCATCATTGCATTGCCTGAAGTTTTCTTCGATCAGTGGTTCATACAAATATAAAGCTATAATGATTTTATTATTGCTCAGATTTTTAACTGATCAGTTAGGAACTTACTAACTGGTATCAATTACGATTATGACAAGTCATAACTAGTCATAACCTTTGCTACCTCTAAATATAATGCTCTTTTATTTGTTAACAGCGTATGTAAAAATTCATTTGCTTTTTTCGAATTAATTAAATTTTTATATCTGATTACTGTTGCATAATAACGTCCATAGCATTATTTAAAATGATGGCCTGAATTATGCTTAATATAGGCTAAAATTCGAAATTACACCCCTATGCATCATTTTGCGAAATACAGAAAAACTTGAACTTTATAAGGCGAGACCAACTGGATTCGGTGTTTTACATTACCCCCCTCCTCTGGATGAAAGAGGGGGGTAATATAAAACACTGAATCCAGTTGGACTCACATAATATGCTAAAAGTCATATTATAAAACCGTAGTTTACGTTCCTGGTTTTAGCGCGACTGCGTCGCGCAGCTACCTTATTGTTAACCATAAATGTCCAAACGGATATTCATTTAATAGTATATTAAAGAAATGAACAGGAATTGACACCAAGAATGCTGGTGGTACTTAAAAAAAATAGGAGTCGCCCGTATGTGCAATTAATAATTATGCATCTAACGTGATTACCATTAAATTTTGACACATTTTTAAATTTTTTACCATGATTCCAAAGAGGAGCATTTAGGGAGGTCTGAATGTACTAAATAATATATAAACTAGGAAAATGGGAACCATTTAAAGTCCGAAGCACAAATATAAAATCATTTTTTTTATGTTACACCTGATCTAGCCAATAACCATCGTTTTCTATTGTTTTGATTATTTTTTTATGTTACACCTGATCTAGCCAATCAGGATCCAGAGTTTGTTAACACACGGACATCGGGTGTACTATTGCTCTACCTGTGAGTGTCCTTCGGACAATTAAAGTTCAACAAATAAAAATTTACTTTTTTGTTTGTATCATTTACGGAAATAAATATCGTTATAAGCTCAGATTAGAACTATTTTTTTCCGTCACAACATAAATACTATCGGAAATATAGAATCAGTGTTTAATATAATAATTCTTAAGATATCATCATGAAATCGTTATATTATATCCTTTTTTTTGTTATATTTAGCTCGGTATATTATTTTGTTATTTGCCAAAATGTACCTAGTCCTCGACGTCAACAGGCTAGCACATTAGTTGGTACTAGACTTTATTTCTTTGGTGGTGCCACTTCTCCTACATTTGTTACTAATGAAGTTTGGTATCTTGATTTATCGAGTTCATTTAGTACTTCTACACCTCCATGGCATAGTGATGTTGCAATGCCTGTAGGATATAACTTTGGTACGTCTTGCCTTAGTCCTATTGATAATTCTACAGTTTTTTTTAATTGGAGGAAGAACATGGATAGCTACTTCGACAAATACAATTGTTTATTCATATACATCATCAGTTTATAAATTTAATTCTAAGACTTCGCAATGGACAACACCAACTATTAATAATTTTAATTCTAGCTTTGCAACTCGTAATGAAATACAAGCTGTTATTGACAATAATGGGAAGATTTTTGTTTTTGGTGGAACTAATTTTAATAATTCAACAAGACTTCGTTATAATGATATGAATATACTTGATATCACCACTATGACTTGGTCAACACCAACTCAGTCTCAGTCTGTTCGTACTTATCTCGACTATACCGCTACATTATTACCAAATGGTCTTATTGTTTATATTGGAGGGCAAAGTGGTTCAAGCTTGAATGCAAGTCTTACTGATATGGCTCAGGTATGGTATAATGATAATATTAATTTTGGGTATTTCATAATTTTCAAATAAAGATTTTACTTTTGATCAATATCAAATTACAGATTCAAATATTTGACACAATATCTTACACCTGGTCTACTAAAGTAATGTATACGATTAATAGTATTTCTATAATAATTATACCTAATTTTTCGCAAATATATTTTCTTATTTAGTCTGCTAGTGGATCTTTTATTGAATCTCGAGTAGCACATTCTGCTGTTTTAAGTACGTATGTCATATATAATAACATTGTATTAACAGTTGAATTATGATTTTGATATTCGATTTTACTAATTGTTGTTATTTTTAGCCCAGGATGGAAATATAATAATATATGGAGGTTCAACACTAGATAGTTCTGGTCATGATGATATTATTTTTTCTGGTGTTTCTGTATTAAATACTAATTCCTGGGTATGGTTTGTTCCAAGTGTTTCTGGAACAAGAGCACCGCCACTCACAGCTCATTCTGCTGTATTATACAAAAATTATATGATACTGTTTGGTAATTAACTTTTATATGACTATTCACTAAAGAAATTTATTAAAATTTATTTAAATTTTTACATATTTAGGCGCAACCTCAGCATCAAATTTATACACAAATAATATATATTCTTGATATACATAATTACACCTGGGTTACTACATTTAATCCCTCAACAGAAAAAGCTTCTCATATTTATATATTGGAATTGGAATTGGTGTAGGCGTAGTTATTTTAACCGTAGTTTTATTTGTTATTGGATTTTTTATTTATAAAAATCGACATAAAGAAAAGTTTTTGCAACACCGGGTACATCTAATAATGACCATATTCGTGAAATACATACATCTACTGTTTATACATCTGGAATACCTCCACCCGAGACATATGTTCAAACTCCTTTGTATGGAGTCCCATCGCCTGTCAAGAATTGACATGTCTCATAGAACACAAATCGATACCTTAGGCTAAAGGAGCGAAATGAAACTATCGCCTGTCAAGAATTGACATGTCTCATAGAACAGAAATCGATACTTTAGGCTAAAGGAGCGAAATGAAACTTTCTAAACTTGATTCTAATGAATCTCGGAATGTCTGGTTTCGGTACAATCGGTCCTAATTTATGTTTTAAAAGTTCTGTGGAACTTTTTTCCTTTATTTAATAGATTACAAGATTAAAATAAATGTATAAAAGAAATTAGGATTATTTTCTTTACGATTTTAAGAAGTGATCATAATAGTTTTTTCTTAAATAACATTAAACTTTTATTGTATAATATAGTAATTAGAGAAAATAATTTTGACAATTAAAAACATAGCTTATCACCAGCTTTACCTATAAATACATAATATTGTTCTAACGCTAAACCAATCCTACGAAAATTGGTAATTAAAAAAGTCGATTCACTTTAAATTCGACATTTAATCAATTTAACGATTATAATATATCATTGATAAACTTTCATCAATTGGTACAATTTACACTTTTGGATATAATTGGAGAAACAGCTTTTAGAATATGATTGAGAAAGAATGTTGCTCGTTATCTATAAAGATATTTGAAAAAAATGAGCGGAAGGGTCATATGTCATATGTAGGGATGGAAAATGCTTTTAAAAATGATCATAAAAAACATGTTTGGTTTAAAAATGTTATTAAATGCTTTAATACATTCTGACGTAATCATAACATATTTATTTATTTGTTTTATAAAATATAAATTATTTTATTTATCTTTATCTGATTTCCTTAAAATATAAATTATATTTCTTTTCAAAATATTTTAACAATTATTCATCGTCACTAAAAAAAATTCGTTCAAACTTTACAAAAGTTGCAGAAACTGACAAATTTGGCCGAACCATATCTCGCCTAAAGTGTAAGTACTTTAAAGAGAACTTTGTAGATTCAGTTGCTCGATTAAAAGATCACTTGTACAAATATAAAAAGCTTCCAATGAGTATAAAAAGTTCATTAAATAATGTCGATTTCAGTCCATGTGAAGATAAGATGACATTAACCAATTCATAATCATACATTTAAAACGGTAGAAAAAGCATACAATGACGAAAAAAAAATTTAAAAAATTATCTATTCATAGTAAATTCGAGTGTTATAAAAATTCTACAGTTCTAAATTAACTAACGGAAGCGGCATTTAGTTTTAACCGAATTCTAATTTCAGTGCCAATGCTTAAAAAAAAAAGTTTTTTAGAATGTTTTAAAAAACCTAAAAACTGTTTAAATCGTTTTTTCCATCCTATCATATGCTTCCTTATTTTAAAAGTTCCTTGGTATGTGTTAATGTTTTCCTTTAAAATATAAAATCAATGCATAACTTTTAGCATTACAATTTTAACGATATTTTTATATCATTAAAACCGTAAGAAATAGAATAGAGCGAAACTCAAAGACAACAAATATAGATATATTGCAAATTTTATCCAATAATCATAATTCGTTGATCCTAACTTCACTGGCCATACATGTGGACTTAAACGATTGTGATACAATGAGTGAGAATGTTTAATAGCTGGTAGTAATTCAACCATCATAATTATGACAATTATAATTTTCCTGAATCACAAAAACCCGCGTATTGTAGTGTGAACAAGAGGTTAATTATTTTATCACACCTTAAAATTTTAAAATCTCTCATAATTAAGGTGTTTCAATATAAAATTATTTTATTTTCCAATTTATAATTCAACATAATAAAAATGCTATTTAAAGATTCTTACTTATTTTCGAAATTCGCCACTTATTAACCCCATTATTGAAAATATATCAATCAAAGTAAATGATTTTGATTTGAATCCAAAGTTATGAACTTACACCTATTATCCTTTTAGTAATGTTTCAGCTATATGTAGGAACTAATTTGTCATTAACGAAATAAGAATTATTGGACTCGTTTACTATATATCATGATTTTTAATACCATGCTGTGACGAGAAAAATAGTTCTAATTCGTGCATATATAATACTTATTTCTAAATCAAAAAAAAAAGAGATAAATTAATGTAAATATGTCGTAGGTGATAATGGAATTTCCAAATGCAGGAATATAACAATATTCTCAAATGCACAATGCACATTTTTTGATGATCCCAAGTGGGGTGTATTTAGGGAGATTAATGGATTGCATAAATTTGCCAAATGTTCAACAAAAAAATATAAGTTGTAGATGGAAATGGAATTCAGAATTTATATATAAAACCCATTTTGTGCACACCCTAACCAAACCTAATTTAACCAGGAAATTCCAAATCCACTTATGGTATTTTTTATATACAATTCCATTAAGAAAGTAAGATAAGCAAAGGTATGAATTTAGTGAGGATGTTCATTTGGTATGCAGGATAATTATGAGAAGTCCAAAAAAGGAAAAAAAAATAAAAAATAAAAATTGATTACGATGCATAATTGTTTACAAATACATAACAGATAAATAAACATGCATAATATTATTAGTAGTTGCGGAACGTCATCTTAAAATTTCAGATATAGAGATTTACATTCTTATATTTTATAATTAGGTTATGATAAATTAATTTTCAAAAGAGTTAACCCTTCATTTTTAATTGAATTAAATTATATTATTGCTTAATTTCACACATCTTCTTATCTATATCAATTATTTCATTTCAGCTAAGTTTCTACTATTCTATTTAATTAAGTATGCCTACTGTTACTTAAAAAAAAATAATGTGGCTTTTGAATTTAAAAAAAAAAAACAATCGACACATGATAAATAAGTGAATCTACGTCCGTATTATTTCATAACACTTTATAAGCAACTTAGTTTATAGACAGTTAGTCTAATTAATCTACAAACAGGATTATTTTACAGATGGTTAATTCACAAACAAATTCATTATATGCTGAGTTTTTTTTTTATAAATTGCACCAACTTTAATTTAAACTTAACCTTAACAACAATGACTTATCTGTGATATCACATGTCGGTGAACTAATTGTTTTTGAAAACTTATCATGTGAATTAATCGACTGTAAAATAACCTGGTCCGTTAATTTAATTCTCTCGAATTAAGTTGTCTGTGAAGTAATTGTTGGTGAGTTAATAAAATATTAATAAAAAAAAAAATAAATCGAACTTATGTATCTAGATAAATCGCAATAAATACAGAATTTGAATCTTAAGGCAATCTGTTGATAGCGATAGAGAATAGTTTATGTATTCTCACCTGATTTCGTTCTATCATATATTACATATACGTATCTCAAAGTAACACGAATACCAAATCTGGCATGCTCATACACGAACAGTAGCAATGTGTTACACTACACAGTACATTAACATGTGAAATAATATATTTTTTTAACACCCAATCAAATGCAAGGTTTTGCGAACTCGCCATTTGAGATGGCAAGAACCATACACTCCGTGAAGAAAGCATTACTACGTTCTTGGTACTTCGTTGTCCGGTTTGGTATTGCCAGACATTTTATGGATTTATTATTCAGCCATGTCAATCTTGTCTGTCGATTACTCTGTATTTTGTACAAATATTACCAATTTATACAATATTTCTGACAAAGATGTACTAAAGAATACACTTTAATAAATATTTGTCTATTTGTGGATTTTCAACTTATACTTTATCTGTAAACAAATGGGGTTTACTTTTTTTTTTAGTTCATATCTGTGTTTTGAATGATTGATTACTGTACAACTATTCCTTCACAAAGGTAGAACAATAAATCTTTTTTTTTTTTACAAGTATTCTTTCAAAAATCATGGAGTGATATGCAACTTTAACAAATATTTTTTTATCAGATTGTTAAGAACATGTGTAAAAAAAAATAGAGCCTGTTTGAAAAAAAACAGTTGTAACTCATAATTTTGCTTATGAAACTATCTTTTGTGTTCTAATAAAAAAATTCCTGGAGAAATTTTGAGGTAGAGACGGCTTTGCTAATCCTATGACTTAACTTTATTAACGCTAAAGCTAATCCTCATCCTAAATTGTTATGTTATCAGTTTGTTTGGATCACACGTTACACCTCTTATAGGGTGCAGTATAAAATTCTGTTTAGGCCAGACCAATTTAATTCGGTTGTTTACGTTACATCCTTCTCACAAAAGGGGGTAGGGGAGAGATGAGTGGAAGTTTATTATAAAAACTTTTCCGAAATGATCCGTATATTATAAAAGTTTTCCGAAATTTTCCGCATGTGGGGAAGGCAGAAGAGGGGTATAACGTAAGCCACCGAATTATACTGGTCTGGCCTTAGAATACCATAAAGTTTCGTATATGAAAACTTTTAGGAGAATGTTAGAAAAGGTAATATCTAACAAAGGTATCCTATCATAATAGATTTAAAAAATGGTTATAATTCTACCTTTGACAAAAGATCTTGCAAATGCACACTATTTTGATTTTTTTAAAAAAAGTTAATTTATTGCTCTTATAATTTATATAGCAGTTTATTGAAATAATTCGCTTGTTTAAACTTAAGTTTAAAAGTATACTTGATGATATTTCAATACTTTAATGATGAAAGTCTTTATAAATATCTAACAATCTAAATATAATTCTAATTTTTTTTAATCATGTATAAATCACGCACAGCACTCAAATGCATATAATTAACTAAGAATAATTCTTTCTTATATATATATTTATTATAGTGAACTCTTGTTATAGTGAAAATTGATCTAGTGAAGAATTTTGAATATCCTGAGTTATTAAACTCCTACTTAATGTAGTGAAGCATATATAACATTCTTTCGATATAAGCTATAGTGAAGATCAGCCTTTGGGATTCACTATAACAAAAGTGAGTTGTCTAATTTTGCACGAATAGTATTTAATTTTAGTCAATGGTTTTGACCGCCTATATCATGTGATTTGGCATGTCTTTTGTCTTTTGACATACCTGTAGGCATGCCCTAGGGCATGCCCATGTCTCTGTACCTTCAACCCTAGTCCGAAGGAAAAGTTTTTATTTACACCCGATCTAACCAATAAGCATTGGCTATTTATTTTTTGATATCTTTTTTTTACATTACACCTGATCTAGCTAGTCATCATTTAGAATTTAACACGCATGTATAATTTAATAGAAAATGACAGGAATTGACACCAAGGATGCTGGTGGCACTAAATAAATTGACCAAATTCTCAGTAAAGTAACGCCATGTTATAGTCACACCATCTATTACCGGTATATCGATTATTAATTAAAATGGACGTCGGAGTCGACCGTATGGCAATTCTAATTTGCAAATAAATTTGCATCGTTATTGTGAAACGTGATATTGTCGCATTTTTGAAATTTTTTACCATAATTCCAAAAGGGTGCTTTTAGGGAGGTCTGAATGTATTAAAACAAAAGTAAGGGGCATATAAATTAATGTTCAACAGACAATATATAAAAATTTACTTTTTGTTTGTATCACTTACGGAAATAAGTAACAATATAAGCTCAGATTAGAACTATATTTCTCCATTACAACATAAATACTATCGGAAATATAGAATCAGCGTTTAATATAACAATACTTAAGATATGGAGTGCTCCGTATTAAAAGGGCCCATTTTTACAATTTTTGAAAAATGAGTTTTTATTAAATTCATGTAAATTTTGACATGATTGATATTTTTCAATTATTAATGAAAGTCGATTTGCATAATAAAAAATCAAGATAATGTAAAAAGAAAAATTACATGAGGCTTCGTAGAGCCAACACGTCACGAGATTATCCGATAGTCACCTGCCGTCTTTAACCAATCAAAATCGTGAAATTTAATTATCCCGGATCAGTCCGAAAATCAAAACAAATGGTTAAACTCAATTATCTCAAAATGAGATAAATGTAAAAATGGGCCCTTTTAACACGGAGCACTCCATATGATCATGAAATCGTTATATTATATCCTTTTTTTTGTTATATTTAGCTCGGTATATTATTTTGTTATTTGCCAAAATGTACCTAGTCCTAGACGTGAACAGACTAGCACATTAGTTAGTACTAGACTTTATTTCTTTGGTGGAACCACTTCTCCTACATTTGTTACTAATGAAGTTTGGTATCTTGATTTATCGAGCTCATTTAATATTTCTACACCTCCATGGCATAGTGATGTTGTAATGCCTGTAGGATATAACTTTGGTACATCTTGCCTTAGTCCTATTGATAACTCTACAGTTTTTTAATTGGAGGAAGAACATGGATACATATTTCAGCTACTATTCATTATTATTCATATACATCATCAGTGTATAAATTTGATTCTAAGACTTCGCAATGGACAATACCAAATATTAATAATTTTAATTCTAGCTTTGCAACTCGTAATGAAATACAAGCTGTTATTGACGATAATGGGAAGATTTTTATTTTTGGTGGAAGAGATTATACTAATTCAACATCTCTTTATTATAATGATTTGAATACACTTGATATCACCACTATGACTTGGTCAACACTATCTCAGTCTCAGTCTCCCCTGACTCATATCCTCTATACTGCTACATTATTGCCAAGTGGTCTTATTATTTATATTGGTGGTAAAAGTGGTTCAAGTTTGAATACAAGTCTTATTGATATGGCTCAAGTATGGTATTATGATAATATTAATTTTAGGTATTATATAATTTTCAAATATTTAAAGTTTTTATCCATATTAAATTACAGATTCAAATATTTGACACAAAATCTTACACCTGGTCTACTAAAGTAATGTATACGATTAATATTATTTCTGATAAGAATTTTACCTAAATTTTTGCAAATATATGTTCTTATTTAGTTTGCTAGTGGTTCAACTATTGCATCTCGAGCGCAGCATTCTGCTGTTTTAAGTACGTATGCTATATATAATAGCATTGTATTAACAGTTAAATTATGTCTAATTTTATTAATTATTGCTTTTAGCTCAGGATGGAAATATTATTATATATGGAGGTTCAATATCAAATAGTTCTGGTAAAGTTGTTAATGTGTTTTCCGATATTGCAGTATTAAATACAAATTCCTGGGCATGGTCTGTTCCAAATGTTTCCGGAACAAGTGCACCACCACTCACACAGCATTCAGCTGCATTATACAAAAACTATATGATACTTGCATTCGGTAATTAAATTTTAAATTTTTATTTATTTAAAGAAATTTATTAAAATTGGTTTAATTTTTTGCATATGTAGGCGCAACCACAGCATCAAATTTATACACAAATAATATTTATATCCTTGATATACAAAATTACACCTGGGTTACTACATTCAATGTGCCTACAACAACAAACCCATCTAAACCAGTACAAAGTATCGATAATTCGCCAACTAGTCAAATTAGTCAAGCAAATAATAATTTTTCATATTTGTATATTGGAATTGGAATTGGTATAGGCATAGTTATTTTAGCTGTAGTTTTATTTGTTATTGGATTTTTTATTTATAAAAATCGACATAAACAAGAAATTATCGCGACACCGGGAACATCCAAAGATGATCATATACGTTAATCACATATTTCTACGGTTTATACACCTGGAATACCTCCACCCGAAACATATGTGCTGTATGGAGTGCCAGTGCCTGACAATAATTAACATGTTTCATAAATTACAAATCTATACTTAATTTAAAAATTATGGGAAACCTATTTATAGTCTAAATGGTTGAAGCTAAAAGGAGCAAAATGAAACCTTCTAAACTTAATCCTAATGCATCTCAGGAATGTCTGGTTTTCGGTCCGATCGGTCCTAATTTAAGCTTTAAGAGTTCTATGGAATTTTTTCCTTTGTTTAATAGATTACAATATTAAAATAAATGTATTGTAGAAAATGAGGAATATTTTTTTTTTGCGACATTAAGGCCTTAAAATTTTAAAGACAAATCCAAACTTTAAGAAGCGATAAGATGTTTTATAATGGTTTTTTCTTAAATAACATTAAACTTTTATTGTATAATATAGCAATTAGAGAAATAATTGTTGACAATTTAAAACATATTTTATCACCAACTTTCTATATAAAATATGTAGTGTCATTCTAACATTAATCCAATCCCGCGTAAAATCGTTAATCAAAACCGCATTAACTCGATATCTAACCAATTTAATGATTAATAATACATAATTGATAGACCTTCACCAATTGTGCAATTGTACTTTGGATATAATTGGTGAAACACTTTGATTGAGAAAGAATGTTGTCCGTTATCAAAAACATTTTAAATAAACGAGCCGAAAGGTCATGTGTCATACGTTTTCTTATTTTAAAAAATTTCCTTGGTGTAGTGAGGTAATGTTCTCCTTTCTTCCCTTTTAAAATATAAAAATTAATGTATAACTTTAAGCATTACAATTTTAACGTTATTTTTATATTATTAGTTTATCTAAAAACCGTATAGAGTGAAAATAATAAAGGGTTTTAAAATTCATCTAAGAATGCCCAAACTTTGTGCTTTTGGTGAATAAACTTAGTAAATAATTCTTTAGCAAACATGAGAAAAATTTTAATTAACAAAAATACATCTTCCGTATTAAGTAGTTACAAAAACAAAAAAAACTTGAACTAATTTGCTACAGACTACCTACACTAAATTCTGTCCAAATATTTGTTACACAAAAATTATTTTTCGCATAGCTCACTGCACTTGCCCGACGCGTTAATTAACCCACTCCTATCTTTTTTTATCGGCATGCTGTATATCGTTTCCAATAATGTTAAGATTAGACGTAGGCTAAAACGGAAAGGATTTTCATCAAATAATTTTATATTATCTTATCGATATCGATATCGATATCATATATATCAGATATTTAGATAATAATAACGATAACGATAACGATATCGATATCGATATTGATATAGCCCCAAAAATTTTTTATCGTATTCGGGTTGTATTTATAAGATTTTAAGTTCGACGACTTTTGATTCCATAATAAGATGTATGCATTGCCATGTAAACTTTATTTGAAATTATGTACGTACATACTAAAAATACATTTGTTAGTTTTGTTAAATTCTCAGATTATTCCCGATTATAGCTATGCTTCCATAGTTAGATGATGCATTCTTAAAAGGTTTACTAAATATATGCCAAAGTTTATAGTAAAAAAATATACAGTATATTGTGAAAATCAAGACGTCCAAAGTTATGTCTTGACTATGATATTCACAGTCTTCTACATAATAATATCGAACTCAGTTATCTTTTATGATTTTAAAAATCAACTTTTGTGCATTATGCGTTATACATGTCTTTGATATTATTAATTGAGGTATAGATAATACTAATAACATGCATTAGTGAACCATATGTTGTTTGTCAAAAGAATAATACAGTAAGACCTCTATAAGTGCACGCTCTTGGGGCTAAGCTTTAACAACATGCATTTAGAGATCAATAAGAGAAAGTGTATTTATAGGGGCAAGTATATATTTTGGCCAGAACTTGAGCATGCATTTAGAGGGTGTGCACTTGTAGAGGGTGCAGTTATGGAGGTTTTACTGTAATAGGTTTTGCAAAAGAATATTTACAGTACTAATGATAGAAATCACTGAAATAGTGAGTAAGTTCTGAAACAATGCTCACAATAGAAATTATGATAATTCCAATGTAAACTGACTCACCTTAACAACTTATTATAGTTATCAAAACTGTAAGTTCTTAACAGAATTTTTCAGTCTTTTGTGATTGAAATCACATTCATTTCAATGCAAACCAACTCATATTAATCATATATTGTAGTCACCAGAGTAGTAAGTTCTGTAACAGAATAATTCACAGTAAATCATGATAGAAACACAACAATTCCAATGCAAGCTATTCCAGACTTAACTGTTACCAAATATTGTGTAAATCTTGCAATAGATTTTTTATAGTAACTTGTAATAGAAATACAATAATTTCTATGCAAATCATTTTGTTTACCACATATTGTGGTTGTGTCACTGGAAAAGAGAATAAATACTGTAATAAATTCTTTTTAAGTAGCTCAATTCCAATACAAAATAACTCACTTATCTTAATCACATATTATGGCCAATGGAATAGCAAGTAATTTTGTAGTTAAATTATACAGTAACTCACAATAGAAATCATACCAAATTTAATATAAACTAACATATCTTAACCACAAATTGTGGAATTATAATACTAAGTTTGTAATAAAATTTTTTCAATAATTTACAATAAAAGTTATGACATTCTAATGCAACCTAAAATTTAATTGCATATTATATTCACCTGAATAGTGAGTGAATAAGTTCTGTAACAAAATTTTGTTCGCACCAGCATGCTTATAATTGATAATTTTAATGCTAGTTAACTCATCTTATTTATAATAGTGAATAAATTCTATAACTGAATTTTTTATTAGCTCATGAATAATATTAATTTAGGCCACACAAAATTATATACCTGGTTTTTATATCATGGGATAGTGATCAATAACCTTGTGGCATAGCTTTTTTTTAATAAATGGTCAAAAAAAAATTTATTAGTGCTTTTGTCTCATGATTTATTATATCTGATATACAGTATTTTCACTCATGGCTTATCTTGAATAATAGCCTGAATTAAGCTTAATTTTGGCTAAATTTTGAAATTACACCAGTATTACATCCCTGCATGTTATTATGCAAAAATACAGTAATTGGTTTTCATATTACAAATTAATGATCTATTACAATGACTGCATGATTTTTTTAGTGAAAAAAAACTTAGTACAGCACAAACTCAATATACCATATACAAGACCCTCTCGGATATTAGACCCCTTTGTATTGTAATGAATTAAAAATTTAATTTTTGAAATTGTAAATAATTTCTATATTTGTGTAGTTCCGATGTAAATAATTTATACTAAAAGGGTAATGATGGGTGGCTTAGTAGCTTAACCATATGAATGTTATTTAGGCACATTAAAACATTATAGTGGCTACATTAATGTAGTTGTTTAATCCTATTGTACCAATTAAGGCTTGAAAAGCCTACTAAGTAATATAGTGGTAACTATGTAGCATATTAAAAATTGTAAAGTAAGCATTATCCTCATAGAATAAACTTAGTAATTGCTAAGTAATGTAGTAGTAGCTAAGTAACATAGTCAGAATTTAACATGAATATAATGGCCTCAATTTCTAGACTAGAAGAAAAATTCAGTTCTATTGTTATTTAATAAAGAATTCTCTTTATTTAGTATTAAATAAATCATTTGAAAATTATACTTATCCTTGAATTCAACTTGCAACTTTAATTTACCCATCATAACTCAATTCAACAGACTGAATTAACTTTTAATCTTGAATCAGCTTTTATTAAGACTTGAATTTAGTTTAATATAATCCTTCGAAATTATATACATGACTTATATTGGCCTACCAATTGGTTTATAATTTATTCCTATACATGTAGGAAAACTCCAAATCTTTTTTGAATTAAACCCACATTGATATCACCTAACTGGGATCAACTCCAATATCCTGGTGAACCCATTATTCATTTATATAATATATTATTATTATTATATTGATATCAGATTATTGATATTCCTGATATTAGCATTACTAGCATCTGCATCTCTATTAATTGTAGTGATTTAGTAATAGATCATCCCTTCAGTCTCCATTGATTGTATATTCGACTTTAACCAAATCTTTAATACTTATTTATATCTTCTCCTGTACATGGATAGAGTGTAAATAGGCCCTATTGTCTATATTGTTTTATTCACTCTTCCAAATTAACTATTACAGTATGTACTCGGATCTACAACATGGAATAAAGTTTTAGTAAAATGTAAAGACCTGGGTATACAAATAAATAAAATAGAATAAACCTCCCAATTATCATACAAAAGACTCATAGGTCTAATTATAGATTTTAAAAACAGTGTAATAAAAAAGATCCAGTCCAGCAGTTTACAATAGTATATTTTTATTATAGATACATTATAAGTGTTGGCAAATGATTTGTTCATTAGTAATCATTATATTCTATTGTTATATTATTTATTAATTATAAATAAATTATATTATACAAGAATGCAATAATTCTCAATCAGTAAACTATTTACTAACATATTAAAAATTTTAACTTTTTGATAATAATTTATTTTTAGAGAGCTCACAAGCTTGAGCATATTAAGAATAGAGTGGACAAACTGTAACAATACCCACTCAAGATCTATAAGCACTGCCAAAAGAAACTTGACTTCTGCTTTTGAACCTCTCAAAAGCAATGTATATGGTATCAGATTTTGTTTTAGCATTGAGAGGTTATCAGGTATAAATTTATTGTTAAACCTCTCAAAACTGATCTTGTCAAATATAATAAAAATTTAATTTACCATCTCCATTTCTGCTATATAAATCTAATAGTTTATAGTATTTTCAAACCTGTTAACTTTTAATACTAAAAAAAACCTGTTTATCATATATATCAGTTTTGAGAGGTTTGACAGTATTAAATTTATATAGCATAAAAGAGTTGTAGATTAAATTTTTTATTAGAAGTAATAAATTATTAGTTTTGACAATATCAGTTTTAGGAGATTCAATAGTAAAACAATTACAAGGCTAGTGCTAGTTATATATTGTCTTATCAAATTGATAATTTGTCAAATCTAATAAAAAATTAATATATCAATTCCATTTTTGCTATATAAATCTGATAGTTTATATTGTTTTATACTTGATAACCTCTCAAAATCTGTTCACTATGTATATCAGTTTGGGGTGGTTCAACAATACTTATAATAGCTAAACATGTATGTTATAATAGAATGTTTGGACAATTAAAATTGTCAAGTAGCAAATATATTAACAAATTATTACTACACTTACAAACTCAATTTTGGTTCAATACTGAAAGATTATCAAGTTTGAAATCATTATAAACTATTAGATTTATATAGCAGAAATGGAGATGGTAAATCAATTTTATCAAATTTAACAGAATCAGTTTGAAAAATATAATAGTAAATGATAAAGGATTATATAAAATACTGCAATGCAATGTATTACTACCCCTAATCAACCAATTAAACTGCAGGATCAGGTGTAATATGAAATAGAAGTGATTATGGTTTTTTTTAAAAATTGACCATACCACCTATGAAACAACTTAGGTAGCTATTCTACAAAAAATTGTTCACCCCCTAAAATTTTGCCAATAAAATTTAAGATCAGGTGTAATGTGATAGTCAAAACAACCATTTTATTTTTCTAAGTAAAAAGTGGGATATAAAACTAAAAACGCATTATAGTTGGAGTTAGAGTGAGAACAGCGTATAGTAGAATGCTCTATTAGTAAAATTTCATGAAACCATTTTTAATTAGGCTGCAGAAGATGGTTTCCTAATTAAAAATTTAAGCTATTTGTGTTTTTTTGTAAAAATATGACTTCGCTTTGAATTTTATATTACACCTGATCCTGAAATTCAATTGGCCAATATTACAGGGGCAAACAATTTTTTGTGAGAGGGCAAGGGGCGTCCCTATAAAACCATCTTTTGTACTCTAACAAAAAAATTTTCTTACAATAATTTGTGTTAGAACTTCTTTACTAAAAACATGCTACCCCAACTCTAATCTAACCCTCACCCTAATACTAAACTAATGAATTGATTTATTGTTTTGATTTCACTTTCACCAGATCTTATTTAATGTGCACATATTGCTACAGCTATATTTTACTAAATTTAATGATAAAAGCTAAAGTAACTCGAATAAAATAAATATCTTGTTAACATTCTGATTATCAACATGTAATAAGGATGTCTAACTACTTTATTTAAGTGATTGTAAATAGTAAATTCTATATTCACTTTACAATCACACTAATTACAGTATATAACCAAAATTGATTAATAATTAACATGAATTTTCTGTTACCAAATCTCAGTTTTTTTTTCGAAGCTCTCAAATAATAAGTTTGCAAAGTAAAAACCTAGCCTCTAGAGAATTAAGTGTTCTTATAGCTTCAATAGTACTATAAAATTTCATATATATTGTGAAATATTAAAGTGAAATGCTATCAAAACAAACAAGAACATGAAAAATTACAGGTTTGTCAAATTTAATAAAAAAAATCAAGCTACTACTGTAAATTACTGTGTAAAATACCTGGTAGTTATAAACTAAAAATAGAAAAAACAGAGTTTTTTCCAAAAACAGCCAAAAGAATTGCGATAAACTTGAAATAGACCTGGTATAAATCAAGGGGGTACTGATCAAGAGGGTATTTTCTACAGTAATTTATGGTACTAATGCATTAACATGTGAAATTGTTATATATATCACTCTATATTATATGATTGCCAAATAGAGAGCTTCTATTAGTTAACTATATTAAAAAAAAATTTACAAACCTCACTTTACTGACCAAGCCGTTATTTAAACCAATTATAAAAATTTGCTTGGCCTTAATACAAAATCTTTATCTGTTCTGCTATAAATTATAATATGAAATTGATAAAATTTTGATAATTTTACTATGATACGATATAGTATACACTATTCTAACTCCCTTTAAACAACTCATGTGCCTAGTTTCTTGTTACAATTTAATTGATCACAATTATTTTTGTGTAACAATATGATAATTTTAATTGCGATTAATTTTTGGTGAATTTACATATGTACATTGCACAATATAATACATATTTTCAATAAATTTAATGCATTTTTATGTACTATAACGAAACCTTTTTTGCAGAATATGTCAATTTACAACAATATATTCGAAAAAGATGCAGAAAAAATTGACAATTCCTCAGATATTACTCAAATAACTAACAATGCACCAACTGTATTTAGAAGATAACAAGTCACAAGAATTTTTTAATGAAATTGTTAAAGAAACGTGTAATCTGTATAATGAAGAAAGATCAAAAAACTGAGATCCAGATTTAATCCTTGATATATTTATGGTTGGACAAGACCTCTGCCATTCCAACAAACCGGATGAGATCTTTAATACTGACATAATACCTCAGCACCTCCTAGCCAACCACTCTATCCCATATATTAGGTCTGTTCCCTGCATATACCAACTAAAGAAAGTAACTAAAAACATCCTAGCTATTACAAACCATCTCAAATGGACAAATCAAAACCGCATAAAATATTGGATTAACGTATTTGATGATATTCAGATCAAGCTGACACTAACGTACCTCAGTTTAGAAAATAAACCACTATCCTTGCATACTGATCCTCTTGTTTTAAGAATAAAAAACTTTAAGGTCAAACTAATCGCGGACGATCTCCTGACACACTTCACCCTCTATGACCGTGATCTACAGAAACTCCCATACTATACATGCCCGAGGTGTTACGCCGCACCAGAAGATATTGTCCATTTGATAACATGTATACGCAACCCCTCTACCCTAGAATCACAAATTAAAAACGTAATTACAGTGCTTGCAGAAGAACTAGAACTACAAGTAACCAATTTAAGAGAATTTATATTAGCGTTTATGAATGTTTACATTAGCCGTGGCCTACCATTAGGGTTTATAACCACAGCAACGCTCGCTCTTTTGATAAATGAAGTGATAGAATCAAATACTCCCCTTTATTACCATCTTATAGTTAAAATAATCTACAACGAAATCTGGCTACCTTCTCGTCAGATTACTCATGACTTAGTTATTCCTGCTCCTCCTCCACTCAATAGAATAGATAGAATACTTACCACCCCTCTTCAAAAATTTTTGACACAATTAGAAATAAATTAGGGATTGGAACTGCCTAAAATTTTTCTTAATCGTTTAATCGTTTAACTGGTTAACCGTTTAATTTGGCCGGCATTAAGATAATTCGGGCCTACGACCAACATAATTCTGCTCGGAACTATAGAGCAATTTTTAAATGGTTAAACGGTTCCAATCCCTAAAATAGATAAATATATTAGTAAAGGATGTACATATTCACGCGCAAGCTAGAGGTCTACGACTGACCTGTCTAGTACAGCTTAGGTCGAGAGTAAAGTAGCTCTTACCCCTACCTCACCTTTCTTCATTAAAATTATAACTATAAAATGTAATTATTAATTGATTAATAAAGAGTTAGAGGATAGACCTCATTGTATAAAAAAAAAAAAAATACAAATCGTTCTCGCAAATTGTTATCATTATGGTAAATGGGTCGAAAAGGATGAATATAAAGCATTCTTTTATTATCAAAAATCTGCAGATATTGGAAATGCTGATGGAACATATAATGTTAGATATTGTTATCAACATGGAATTGGAGTTGAAAAGAATGAACATAAGGCATTTGTTTATTATCAAAAATCAGCAGAGATGGAGAACACGGATGGAACAAGTCTGTTGGATATTGTTATCAACATGGAATTGGAGTTGAAAAGGATGAACATAAGGCATTTGTTTGTTATAAAAATCAGCAGAGATAGGGAACACAGATGGAGCAAGTCAGGTTGGATATTGTTATCAACATGGAATTGGAGTTGAAAAGGATGAACATAAGGCATTCGTTTATTATCAAAAATCAGCAGAGATGGGGAACACAGATGGAACAAGTCTGTTGGATATTGTTATCAACATGGAATTGGAGTTGAAAAGGATGAACATAAGGCATTCATTTATTATCAAAAATTAGCAGAGATGGGGAACACAAGTAGAAAAAATAGTATTGGATATTGCTATCAACATGGAATTGGAGTAGAAAAAGATGGACATAAGGCTTCTTTTATTATCAAAAATCTGCAGAGATAGAGAATGAAAATGGAACTTATAATGTTGGATTTTGTTATCAAAATGGAATTGGAGTTGAAAAGGATGAACATAAGGCATTCATTTATTATCAAAAATCTGCAGATATTGGAAGTGCTGATGGAACATCTAATGTTGGATATTGTTATCAACATGGTAATTGTAGTTGAAAAGAACGAACATAAGGCATTTATTTATTATCAAAAATCTGCAGAGATGGGGAATGCAAGTGGAACAAATAGTATTGGATATTGTTATCAAAATGGAATTGGAGTTGAAAAGGATGAATATAAGGCATTTATTTATTATCAAAAATCTGCAGAGATGGGGAATGCAAGTGGAATAAATAGTATTGGGTACTGTTATCAAAATGGAATTGGAGTTGAAAAGGATGAACATAATGCATTTGTTTGTTATAAAATATCAGCAGAGATGGGGAACACAAGTGCAATATATAATATTGGATATTGTTATGATGAAAGAATTGGAGTTGAAAAGGATGAACATACGGCACTTGTTTATTATCAAAAATCAGCAGATATTGGAAATGCTGATGGGACATATAATGTTGGATATTGCTATCAACATGGGATTGGAGTTGAAAAGGATAAACATAAGGCATTCGTTTATTATCAAAAATCAGCAGAGATGGGGAACAAAACATGGATGGAACAAGTCAAGTTGGATATTGTTATCAACATGAAATTGGAGTCGAAAAGGATGAACATAAGGCATTCATTTATTATCAAAAACAGCAGAGATGGGGAACGCGAGTGGAAAAAATAGTGTTGGATATTGCTATCAGCATGGAATTGGAGTAGAAAAAGATGAACATAAAGCATTCTTTTATTATCAAATATCTGCAGAGATAGGGAACGAAAGTGGAGCATGTAATGTTGGATTTTGTTATCAAAATGGAATTGGAGTTGAAAAGGATGAACATAAGGCATTCGTTTATTATCAAAAATCTGCAGATATTGGAAATGCTGATGGAACATATAATGTTGGATATTGTTATCAACATGGAATTGGAGTTGAAAAGGACGAACATAAGGCATTTATTTATTATCAAAAATCTGCAGAGATAGGGAATGCAAATGGAACAAATAGTATTGGATATTGTTATCAAAATGGAATTGGAGTTGAAAAGGATGAACATAAGACATTCGTTTATTATCAAAAATTAGCAGAGATGGGGAACAAAACTGGAACATATAAAATTGGATATTGTTATGATAAACGAATTGGAGTTGAAAAGGATAAACATAAGGCATTCGTTTATTATCAAAAATCTGCAAACATTGGAGATGTTCGTGGCATGTCAAAAATTGCAGAATGTTATCGAAATGGGATTGGAATAACAAGGAATATAGTTAAAGCCAAATACTGGTATAAAAGGTAAATATAAAATTTAAAATTGAGCTAGTGGACCATTGAAAACAAAGTGCATATACTTTAGATTCATGGTTAGAGTTAAATTAATATTAGAGCGATGTTCTAAAATTTTTAGAAAGGTGAATTCATAAGAGTATTTTCAAGTTATAAAAAATTGTTTCACCTGCTCTTGGTATTCATTAGTTGATCTGATGTCTCCAGATCAACAAATTATAATACTCATTAATTAATATCTATTTATATAACATGTATATAATACTTATTTAATATCTACTTCAAATCGTTAATTAGGGCAGAAGATTTAACAATGGGTATTATATCATTATTAAATTTTTATAAAATATATTGATATTAAATTATTTACAGAATAATTTTTTATAAATAGGCAAAAACGAATGGATATATAATTCAGAAATTAATGACTACTTGAAAAAAATATTAATAGAAAATAAATATCAGATATCTTGGATTTATTATGATGAATTTCAAAATATTAAAGAGATAGGTAAAGGCGGATTCGCAACTGTATTTTATGCTGAAAGGTTTGATAAAAGTCGAAATACACTTAGAGATGTTGCGCTTAAATTACTTCATAAATCAAATAATTATCACGAAGAATTTATAAAAGAGGTATTTATTAAATTTTTTTATATCAATCATGAACTATTATTTATGTTATCAATCTGAATATATAATTCATTTTAATAATAAGTTAAAAGCATATTGTGATATTGGGCTTAAAAATCCAACATTTTTAAAATGTTATGGTATATCAAGTGACGCTGCTTCTAAAGATTATATTCATGTCATGAAGTATGCTTCAAAAGGTTGTTTGCGCAACAATCTACATGATATAGCAAAAATGGAATGGAAAGATAAATTAAATCTGTTACAATGTATTACATCAGATCTTCAAATAATTCATTCTCATGATCTTATTCATCGAGATTTACATAGTGGAAATATACTATTAAATAGCTTAAAAAGTGCATACATTGCAGATTTAGGACTTGCGATAACTGCAAATATTGAATCAAACTCAAAATCAGATTGTGTTTATGGAATTTTACCAACATTGCACCCGAAGTTTTGAACAAACGACCATATACTAAAGCATCAGATATTTATTCATTTGGTATAATTATGTGAGAAATTTTATATAGTAAACCTGTAGATTTTATGCAAAAATCCAAGTTACAATCTAAATTACGATATCAATTCCAAGTATGTGGTGGCTTGCGACCACCTGTTCACGAAAATACAGCAATATGCTATGTAGATTTAATGAAGAAATGTTGGCATACAGAGCCAGAAAAACGACCAACAGCAAATGAAGTTTACGAAATTTTTGTAGATTGGAAACATAACGAAAGTATTTTATTAGAATTATCGGAATCTGATAAAAAGATACAAAATATAAAAAATGAAGATATGCAAATAAATTTTTGTCCACTTTATATAAGTACTTTTATTTCATTTAATAGTTCTCATCAAGGTAATTATAAAGTTATATTAAAAATACAGTCGTCATCTGAATATACAGGGATCTTCAAGCACTCTTCCCTTTTCCGAGGTTGGGTGCTTCAGGTTAAGCAGATATCATAAAACCGAAAAGAGGAGAAAAGAATTTTAACACAACAACAAGGGCTGAGGCCCTTGGACTGAAGAAACGTAAAAGAATAGAGAACGATTATCTAACAAAGACTAAAAAAAAATGGCAAAATTGCAAGAATCAAGAGCCGAAACTCTTGTTGGAGAGGATGAAAACTCACTAACGCAATCAAATATGTTGGTTTCTAATTTACAAGCTAGAACGTCTCTAGGACATCCAAATTCTGTCCTAATTGATGAATTTAATGAAAAACAGGCAGATGGAATAGAGGAAGTAACAAGGACGCAATATGAAGAATCTTCAAACCCAACGGCAAACAGCAACAAAGAATTGAAAAATTCATTGGCTAACACAAATGAAACATGGATGAGTAAGGAGAACGGACCAGTGGTCATGGATCACCAAAATCGAATACAATCTCAATTAGTACAAGTGCAGACATCAGGCACAAACACATTGCATATGGAAACATATGATAGTGTGACAAATTTGGAAACTCATTGTACAAGCCTCCCTAACTCAAGTTACCTAAA
>QKWP01001830.1:10741-35211 GCA_003550325.1 Gigaspora rosea | reverse complement strand
ACAAAAAAGCATCTTTAGGCTCTGTGGAATATATCACTTTAATTTTGAACCTTCTAGTTATATCGTCGAATTCTATGACGATTGACTTTGTTTTAAAGATAATTGCTGGATTCAAATTCAATGAAAAAAAATCGTAGAGAAAGTTAACAATAAAGCATTTGAATTCACACCAAAAGATATCAAAGTATATTTAAAGAGCCGTTATGAAAGCAATACGATAAAATGTAGTCATGAATTAGATGTTATATGCAAAAAAAATCGTATATTGAATGCAAAAATAAAATCGGATTGCCCTGGCTTTCTACGTTTCTTGGAATAACACATGATACTAATATACAAAAATCTAATAGCATTGAAAACTTTTTGAATACTCTATTGAAACTTGGAAAGAGGCAGAAATCACTTTTTCTAAATCACACGTCAAACCAACTCATGAATTAATTAAAGATGTAACTAATGCATTAAGCCAAAACACTACTTATGAAAAAATACAAGCACTCCTTAAGTAACAAAAAAATATAGCAGTTTTTATGCGTGCCACTTATTTTCGGTAAAGCGAGTATCAAAGAAAAAGAAAAACTAAGTAGTTTAAGTAATAATATTAATTGTTTCCTTATAATAGTATTTTATATTATCAAAATTGATTATTTTAAATGAGAATTCAAAATCTGCTAATACCGGCGCACAATCTGAAATCAAGTCTAAGAATATTAATGGCATACATTGTACTAACAAATTGAGGAACCTTGATAATTACTCACACTCAACAAATAAAAATATTGGTGATCGTGATGATATACCAATACCAGGAACGCAGTCATGCAAATTGACAGAGTTACCAGGAACGCAGTCATGCAAATTGACGGAGTTACCATGAACGCAGTCATGCAAATTGACAGAGTGTATGGTTACCTGCCATCTAGAATAGCTATTTCACAAAATCTTGCATTTGATTGGGCATTAAAAAGCTATCATTTCACATGTCAAATGTGCTGTGCTGGTATAACATACTTCTACTGTTCGTGTATGAGCATACCGGTGTTCTTTTTCTATTTTAGTTAGTATTGTTATTTTTATCGTTATTTAGTTCTTATTTTGGCAAATTTTTGTGGCATAGTTGGGTGATTGAATCTCCAATCGGGTGATCAAAGCCCAAATGGGTGATCAAATCTCCAAATGGCATTTTCCAATTTTGCTGACATCTATTTCTCTGACACAAATTACGCTGATAGCCATTTCACCGATACTGACAACCCCATTTCCCGACAATTCATTTCCCTGACAACTTACTTCCCCGAGTCCTTTTAACGACATCCCATTTTGCTGACAGCCACTTTCTCGACATTCCATTTTACTGACATCCTATTTCATTTCGTCGACAGCTATTTGCGAATTAGCTTTCGTTTGTAACTATATATATATCGTGCGTCAGATTAGACCCAGCCTAAATTAGATTAGGGTTAGGGTAAAATTACAGTAAAATTAGGGGTTAGTTTAGGCCAGTTGTTGACGATCATTTAATGCTGGTCAACTGATAGTACGTTGGATTCAATCTGACACAAGTTTTAATCTAACGCACAACATATATATTAGGGTAGCTGCGCAGTGCATAATACACCACAGAACTAGTACGATCAGCTTTTGTACTTTTTGTATGTTTTTTTTTGTTTTTGTTTTTAAATTTTTTTTTTGTTGTGTGTATTTCTTCTTTTAGCGTTTAGGTATGAGGGTGGAGGTTAATTGTGGGGAGTAATCTATGTTATAGTAATTGTATGGGTTGTAGAAAATAACTAATTAACAAGGGTCATATGGCTGAAGGTCATATGACATGGGTTAATTCATGCAAAGTTAGTTATTTACACAATCCATATAATAACTATACTATTGTATAGGTCTAACATTACAACCTGTGCGTCACTCTCACTACAATAAAAAGCCAATTTTAATATTACTGCCATGAAATATTAATACACGATTATATAACAGCGTAATTAAAAAAAATCAATCCATGATTTAAATTATAAATTCTTTAGTACAAAATATCAAACAACTAAATCAAAGTTTAGGCATAAACCTAATAAAGTAAAAAAATCACAAAAAATTTTTTTTAAAAAAAAGTCTAAACCTAATCTAAAAACAAAAATATAATTACGCGTAGAAATTTTTAAAAAAAGCGAAAATTCAATAACATAATCTTGTTTGGTGAAAATTATATAAAGAAAGTAAAACAAAATAAAATGATTTGGTATAATTAGAATTTAAAGAAAGCAAAAGCTTAATAACATGCAATCTGCCCGAAAAAAGAATTTTAATAAAATACGAATCTGTCTAATAAAGAATTTAAAGAAAGTAAAGATTAAAGGTGAAGATTTAATAATGTATGACTTATACAATAAAATTTAAAAAAAGAAACAAATAAATAAAGAATTTGATTTCAATAAAGAGGGACAACAAGTAGAGAAGTTCCTTTCAATTTTACTAAAGAAAATAAGGAAGTAAGCTAGTATAGTGCTAAAAAGACTTTATTTGAGTAAATCTTAGAAATTTATCATTTAGTAACTCATAGAGTTAAATTAGTCAACATATATGCTCTCTCACCTTAGGATGTTTGAAGTTGATTCTTCGGTTAACATCACTTTTCCGGGACTCTCATGGGCAGAGGGGTAAAATGAAACAATTATATGAAACGAACATATAAAAATAAAAAAATGTGGACAATTTCATTGGTTGATGTAAATAAGGTGCCCTATAAGAAAAATGTACTGTATAGGCACGGGATGGAATTAGATAGGCATGTGTTAAGGCCCGGATTTGTATGGGTATGACCCAAGTTGGTTTGGATTTGGTGGATTGTGCGGGACCTTGTGCTTGTGCCAATTGGACCTTAAATGGCTCAGGAGTTTGCAGCAGTTTACTAGTCAAATCGGCACGGGATTTGGCATGCGTAATAAATGTAAATTTATGTGCCACCATAATAACAATATGGATTAACTAAACATAAATTTTTATAAGTAACCAATATAAGACAAATAAACACTGCATATGAAGCAAAATTTTGTAAGGAATTTTTTTGTTAAAACACACAGGAAAACTTCATTAGTGAAATTATGAGATATCACTCCTTTTTTAAAAAAACACCCTTTGCTCTCCATGAAATGAGCTAACACATATTACGAGCCAACATATGTGTAACTTACAGATACGTGCCATCTGAACATTTTGAAGGGCAAGGCTATTGGGTTAGATACTAAATACAACTAACAACACCACTAACTATCTAAAACAAATGTCTTATAAGCGTGCAAGACTTTAGATCCTCGAATTGGCAGGCAGAAAGTGGCGTGAAAGATTTGGTCCGGGTCTCGAAGGTCTTGTGGGTCTTGCTGCGGCTTGGATAAATGAAGATAAGTATTTCTTTCCTTATTGTGATAGTCGTCTTGAAGTGGCTTTAATCCCACTTTTATATCTATCTCTCTAATCTAGGGTATAAGGTTAATGGGTTAAATATAATGTTAATATAATTAACGATCAGCAGGCCGATATGAGTTGATACAGGTAATTTGTCAAACAATGTCAGAGATTGATTGTTTAATATATCAGGTAAGGGAAGTGCCATTTATTACGTAATTTCGAGAGGGGTGGGGATTAGTATTCTATCACGTCTATATATTATATATAAAAATTATTATTGGTTGCTAATTAGATTACAGGGGGAGGAGGGGGTAAGACCTCCTAATAAAAATAAATTACGTAGTAAACGGCACTTTTCTAATCAAAAAGGGGTTAATTGATTAATGTTTATATAAGAGGTGATTAATTTAATCTGTCTTTCTTAATGGAATTATAAACTAAAACCAGGTTTAACCACGGGTTATAACGATACGACTTAACAAAAGTAACAACTAAGTCATGGGACAAGGGTAAGTGTAATAAATGATTTTATTATAGCAATAGGTTTAACAATAAGGGGGAAAACTTTTTAACACTTCTACTCTTATTTCGAAGGTTAAAACTCAAGTACGTCTGAGTTATTCAAATGTGAACTTCAACTGCATTATTCTTCATTAGAGCGAAAAAGAGGGTCTTATATACTTTTTACCCTTTTAATAAATACGTTGATTTTTAGACTATCTATATTAACTCTATTGAATTCTTCTTCATTGTACGATTTCCTTTTTATGACCTCATTTCTTTGAGGTGGAAGGTAGAGACAGCTTGTCCAAGCCTCGAGGCGTAAGTGTTGGGGAAAACATCTTCGCCTTAACACTATAATTCCACCATTAATTCACTGTTAACTCACCGTGTGTTTATACTATGACGTGAGTGAAACTAAATCTAGGCTAAGTACATTGTTTACAAAAAGGGGTATAAACAAACATTGACAGCTAAATGCCAAGGGCAAAAATAGTTTTATCTACGTGGGCTAAGCTAACATATGTGAATCTATTATTTACAAAAAAGGGAAATAAACAAACATGAGCACCGAAATACCAAGGACATAAACTGGTTTGTGGCCTTGGTATGCGCAGTTACCATGTGTTCATACCAGAAATCACTGCGGCGTTACCTTACGCTACCTGGGACTATGCTAACCTTTCGTAACATGGCGTGATTTTGGGAGAAATCATATGATTATACGGTATATCCAGTGGGGTAATCTCCTGAGTAGGCAATTAATTGGAAAAAACTTGAGGCACAACCAGTGTTAATTTTTCAATTAAAATTTACTGTACGGATACTGCACAATTTATAAACTTTTTTGTGCGGCAAATACTGAGAAAATGTTGCAACTGTGCGCACTACTTATAAAATGACAATTATTTCTGTGCGGCATCTGCACATCTACTGAAAAAAGATGTGCGCAAATTTTTGTTTCTGTGCGCTGCGCACAGTGCGCACAGTGAAAAATAATCACTGGGCACAACCCATCACAACATGCTATTTCATATGCTATAATATTACATGCCACCCTTTGCCGCAATGTCCGTGCCATACCATAAAACATTTCTGTACATGCTACAAAATCTGTGCTATTTCGAGCATTCCTGACACCAACCCGTACATCTTTTCATGGGGAGACTGACAAGAGTCATCTAGCATTTTGATTAGCTGTTTGGGAGGAGGCTTCAGACCCAGACCAAATTAACCATACCTACCAATTCAAGGCTCAAGAGCCTTGCACTATTAAAAAACATTGGTTTAATTATACAGTGGTATTGCTAGTGGTTTTTAACTTATACACAATACTCGCCTTTCTCACAACATTCAGCATGTAATTATGGATGAGCCATTGTAGTTTATGTCGGTAATAGTGAAAAAGTGAATTAGTATGTATTAGAATTATCACAATTTCTATTGTGAATTACTAAAAAAAAATTTTTTACAAACTTACTTGGCATATAATACGTTTAAAGCTTGAGTTAACAATGAATTATTGTGGCTTCTATCAAGAATTACTGTAAAAAGTTCTTATACAATACTTGCTTATTATTTTAATAACACAATATGTAGTTGGGGTGGAGTTAGTTCGCGTTGAAATTATTATAGCTTCTATCATGATTTACTGCTATAAACCTTACTATTCTGGCGATATATAGTATATATTAACGTTGTTCATATAGTACGGAACAGTAAAAGACATCCAATCTATACATATAGGCGCCAATTTTGGTGCTTATATAATCAATTCTGATTGGCTAATTTTTGTGCAATTGATTTTGATTGGCTAAAAACCTATATATGTTTTCTTTTTTTTTATATTAAACGCCAATTTTTTAACCTCATATAAACTTTAATGCCTTATAACTTTTTAAAAATTAAAAATAAGAAAAATTCCTCTGACGGAAATGTAGTTTATCTAAAAATCTATCAATTTGTTAGAGGGTTTTTTGATTTAATTTTTTTTAAAAAAGTTATAACAATTTAAAGTTTTAAAATAACGAGTAGATGTCTTTTACTGTCTGGTACTGTATCTCAACTAATTTCAAAAATACAGTGCGCATAACGAATGAAAGTTGATCTTTTAAATCTCAAATACAAAGTGCGCATAACAAATAAAAGTCAATTTTTTTTTAAAAAAAAATTAATTCATAGTGACAAATTATGACGAATTTATTATAACATAAACATGCAAATAAATAGATTGTCATAATTGTTCATATTTTAAATATTCTCACAGTCTTACAGTTTTTGGATACAGCAAATCAAAAATGGCAAAGTGCCAAAAATATTTTATAACTGATAGCAATCGATTTTTGACAAGTATGTAATGAGATCAGTATCCACCTAATCACAACATATTTACACACAATTATGAATATATTTCCCACACCATCGTTTACACATGCACGTATTGTCATTCTGTGCTGTCAAAATCACCATAACCCTTCTATTAATTGGAAAAATGAAAACCATTGCCCACCTTAAAAAAAAGGATTCTTGAAAAAATCAGCATAGTGAACATCAAAAAAGTTGAATGGAAACCATCTTTTTACATTTCATGTTACAGAAGAAACGTAATTGTACTGGTATATATCATGCGCACACACATGTATAGGACATATATAATTTTCCCACAGTGACAATTTCTCTTCTATAAAAAAGTGGTCCGGGATTACATGGAAAAACAGTGTATAGGCACGTGGTCGAGTGGCATGTGCTATGGGTCGGGTTTGCACGTGCATGGTTCGAGTAGGCACGGGAATTGGTGAACTGTGTTGATCTGTATACATGTGCCAATTTAATGTGAAATTACGTAAATCGTCTGTGCCTTTTGTAGCAGTTTACTAAGCCAATTGACACGTGCGATAGCATGTGAATGAAACGGGTAAGTAAATATAAATTTATGGTCCACTTTCCAATAGACACTTTATTAAAAAAGGACCAGATAATAGTTGAAGTATATACATATCTGGAAGCTAAAGCAACTGCAAATGTGTAAAATCTTGCAAGGAATCTTTTTTCTTAAGATACCAGAGCAGGCTTACTTGCAAGTTTTTGAGATATTGAACTTTTTTAAAAAAAAAATCGTTTGTGATCCTTCGCTCTTATAGTACTCTATGAAACGAGCCAGCACGTGTCATTTTTAACACGTGCCATTCCATGTAATTCAACGTGCTATCATGTACAACGTGCATATGTGTGCCACCGAATGCGTACCATTCTGTGTTATATAATATAACGTGCCACCCTATTACTATAGTATCTGTGTCATTTTTAATCATGCCATTCCGTAAAATGTACCTATACGTGCTACACGGTCTGTACCATCCTGTGCATATACACTAATTTCCCTTACCATATTTTCTTATAGGGCACACATATGCACAATGAAGCAATTACATGTAATTATAAGATATTGGTCATGCAACAATTAATATCATGAAATTTGTTTTGTCTGAGCAAATGATTGGCTGATACGTGCTGCTACGCGGCACATTTCAACCAATTATTTGTTCCGACAAAACAAATTTTGTGATATTTATCATCGCATGATTCAATATCGATGTTATTGTGCAATTATGATCATGATTTAAAAGTTGTAATTGGCTAACTGAGTTTTAATTTGGGATTGTTGTGCTTACGTAATAACATATTAAAATAACAATAAGAAATTTTTTCATGATCATAAGTGTTTGCATGATAACATATGATATTTTCCAATACCTACTAAAATAGGAAAAAAATACGATGAGCATAGTAACTTCCAAAATAGAAAAAAATATAGCACACCAAAAAGTTGAACGGAACCATCCCTCCACATTTCATGTGATCATACTGGTATATATTTCCTACACCATCGTTCAATATACATTAACATGCACGTGTTGTCATCTGTGTTGTCAGAATCACTATAACCCCTCAAAAATCATCATAACAAACATCAAAAAAGTTGATTGGAAACCATCCTTCCCACATTTCATGTTATACAAGAAAGTGATCGTACTGGTATTGAAATTAAATAATCAGTGACGCCAGTTTGCATGATAATGAGTGATTTGCATATGAAATTATATTATATACATACGGTATGTAAAAATTTAAATTAGCATCGTTAATATCATAATGAGAGATTATAATCAGTGACGCCAGCCTTACATTATAACAGTGATTTACATATATATACATATTTGGTATGTAAAAATTTTAACTCTTTCCAAAATGAATAAATGAAAATCATTACTCCTACTAAAAAAGGTTTTTGCAAAAATCAAGATAAGCGACATCAAAAAAGTTGAAGGAAACCATCCCTATACACATTTCATGTTATACAAGAAACGTGATTGTACTGGTATTGTTTACATAAGAGATTTTATATAGTCGGCCAATCATTTTTCGACGATATCTCACCATCCACTGGTTCGATTTGGATGATCTAACCATCATTAGATGTGTCTCCATGTTTGCCTATAGTGATTTTCATATGTAATCTCTGTCACGGATTTTTATATAGTTGACCAATCGTTTTTTGACAATAACTCTCCATCCACTGGGCCGATTTGGTTGATCTAACCACCGTTAGATGCGTCTCGACGAGCTCTACAACTTTCAATTAGTGGATATGTATCGTTAACTTAGTAAGAAAAAAATTTTAGATCACCAGTTGACAGGCAGATTATCAATTAATAGATAATTTTAAATATGAAAATTGGCCAATCAGATTATATAATCCATATTTAGTTAAAAATTGGTGACTATAATGAGGGTTTTTATTAATAAAATTGTTAAAAAATCAAATTTTATGGTGATAGTGATTATAAGCGATTTGTGACTATAATGAGGTTTTTTTACTATGTTTGAGTCTGTCGCACAAAATCGGGTGCTTAAATAGAGGAGTGACTATATGGGTGTGACTATAGGGAGGTCTGACTGTATTAATTTATATTTTAGCATCTTTTAATTAATACTTTTATAGATAGTAATTTACATAAATTGGAAATACCGGATATTATCGATGGATGAGTAATTTTGGAGCAGAAAATATGGAGAATAAAATTATACTTTACGGTAAAATACAATAGAATTTACAAAGAATCATTATGCTACTTATATAACAACCTTACATCTGATAGGCTAAAGTTTAAATTTTTTCTTTGTTGATATTAATTATTTGTATTTTGTATTAAATTTCTGTTAATTTAATAAACTTTAATCAATAAATCTTGAATACGCAATTTTTAAATAGGCTCTTATTATTTTAATTAATAAATATATAGAGAATGAATTTGTTAATCATATCACTACAATATCAACAACTGCATTGATATTTAAGTTATATTATATCCTAATGAAATTCACTATCTACTTAACCATATAAGAATTTAGGGATAAATTGAAAAAATTAAATATATATTTTTTTTTCAGAAAATCCGACATTCGTTCTAATTACAGTCAAAAAAAATTCGGTCATTATTAAAAAGATATTTAGAAATCATAGCCAACTGTGGCAACCAACCAAATGCAAGATTTTGTAGACGAGCATCCTTGAACATTTTGGTAAACCATGCACTCCGTTTTCACTTACGGAAAACTCCATTCCTGGTACTTCACAATGGACAACACCAACTATTAATAAATTTAATTCTAGCTTTACAACTCGTAATGAAAAATACAAGCTGTTATTAACAATAATGGGAAGATTTTTGTTTTTGTTGGAACTAATTTTAATAGTTCAACATCTCTTTTTTATAATGATATGAATGTACTTGATATCACCACTATGACTTAGTCAAACTAATTCAGTCTCAGTCTCCCCTGACTCATACCCTTTATACAGCTACATTATTACCAAATGGTCTTATTGCTTATGTTGGTGGGCGTAGTGGTTCAAGTTCGAATGTAAGTCTTACTGATATGGCTCAGGTATGGTATAATGATAATATTAATTTAGGTATTTTATAATTTTCAAATATTTAAAGTTTTTATTTTTGATTAATATTAAATTACAGATTCAAATATTTGATACAAAATCTTACACTTGGTCTGCTAAAGTAATGTATACGATTAATATCATTTCTGATAATTATTGTACCTAATTTTATGTTCTTATTTAGCTTTGCTAGTGGGTCTATTATTGCATCTCGGGTAGCACATTCTGCTGTTTTAAGTATGTATGTCATATATAATAACATTGTATTAACAGTTAAATTTTGATTGATATTTGGTTTTACTAATTGTAGTTATTTTTAGCACAGAATGGAAATATTATCATATATGGAGGTTCATATGATAGTTCTCCTGTTACTGTGTTTTCTGATATTGCAGTATTAAATACTGTACAAATTCCTGGGTATGGTCTGTTCCAAGTGTTCCCGGACCAAGTGCACCACCACTTACACAGCATTCTGCTGCATTATACAAAAATTATATGATACTTGCATTTGGTAATAACTTTTAACTTTCATATGTTTATTCATTTAACGGAATTTATTAAATTTTTACATATTTAGGCGCAATCTCGGCATCAAATTTATACACAAATAATATTTATATTCTTGATATACAAAATTATACCTGGTTTACAACAACAAACCCAGTTAAACAAACACAAAGTAACGGTAATTCCTCAACAGATCAAGCAAATAATAATTACTCTTATTTATATATTGGAATTGGAATTGGTACAGGTGTAGATATTTTAACTGCTGTTTTATTTATTATTGGATTTGTTATTTATAAAAATCGACAAAAAGAATTTATTGCGACACCGGGTATATCTAAGTATGATCATATTAGTCCATCCGAAACATATGTGCAAACTCCTTTGTAAGGAGTCCCAGTGCCTGGCAATAATTAACATTTTTCATTGACTACAAGTCTATACTTTAATTTAAAAATTATGGGGAACCTAATTTATAGTCAAAATGGTTGGTGCTAAAAGGAGCGAAATGAAACCTCCTAAACTTAATTCTAATGAATCTCAGGAATGTCTGTTTTTGGCTTAATCGGTCATAGTTCAAGCTTCCTTTGTTTAATAGATTACAAGATTAAAATAAATGTATAATAGAAAGTTAGGATTATTTTCTTTACGATATTAAAGCCTTAAAATTTTAAAGCAAATCTAAACTTTAAAAAATGACAAGATGCTTTACGATAGTTTTTTCTTAAATAACATTAAACTTTTAATGTATAATATAGTAGGTGGAGAAAATATTTTGACAATTAAAAATATATCTTATCACCAGCTTTCTCTATAAAATACTTAGCAGTTAGTATCATTTGAATACCAATCTAATCCTACGAAAATCGTTAATTAAAAAAAGACGACTCACTTTCAAACCTCGTTATACTCGACATTTAATCAATTTAATGATTATAATATATTATTTATAAACCTTCATCAATTGATACAATTTATACTTTGAATATAAGTAGTGAAACAGCTTTCAGAACACGATTGAGAAAGAATGTTGTCCGTTATCTATAAACAGATTTGAAGAAATGAGCAAAAGGGTTAAGTGTTGTACGTCTCCTTATTTTAAAAAAAGCTTCTTGGTGTAATGAGGTAATGTTCTCCTTTCTTCTTCTTTAAAATATAAAATTAATGCATAGCTTTTAGCATTACAATTTTAACGCTATTTTTATATTACTTAAGTTATAAAGGTTATCTAAAAACCGTAAGAAATAGAATAGACCGAAACTCAAAAACAAAAAATATAGGTACATTGCAAATTTTACCAATAATCATAATCTGTGGATGCTATTTTCACTGACCATGCATGTGAACTTAAACGATTGTGATACAATGAGAGATAAGATTAAATTATTGAAAGTTTAATTGCTGGTAGTAATTCAACTATCATCATAATGACAATTATTGTATTGCAAAATCGCGTAATGTTGTTTGAACAGAGGTTAGTTATTTATCACTTGATAAAATTTTTAAAATCTCACTCCATTAGGATGTTTCAAAATTTAAATTAGAGAATCTTATTTATTTTTCTCATTTATAATTCAACGTAGTAGGGGGTCTCGAAGTTAAAATCAGTCATTTTATTTTTCCGATAACTTAGTAAAAATGCTATTGAAAAAATCCTATTTATTTTCGAAATGCGTCATTTATTTAATAACTTTGAAACCCCCCAGTAAATGCTATTTAAAAATTCCCACTTATTTTCGAAATTTGCCATTTATTAACCCCATTATGGAAACTAAAACAATCAAAGTAATGATTTTGATTTGAATTCAAAGATATAAACTTATATCTATTATCTTTTCAATTATGTGTAAGAAATGAATCATTTAATTATATATCATGATTTTTAAGATCAAGCCTGATAATATTTTCTGGCAGAACTTGCGCGTAATTTTATGCGAGCGCATTCACATTCATGTATATCATCCAATACTATTTATCTCGATGTTACAAAACATATATAAATGCAGTAATTCATTTGCACCATTACAAATGAATATTTCAAGTCGTCGAACATGATATTTTTAAAAACATAACCGTTGGACAATAGTTGAAGGTTTGTCAGTTCGAGTAATTTCCAAAAACTGGATGTTCCAGTTCTCTTCTCTTTAAATAAACATTATACAGTACTATAAATATAAAAACTTTATTATAATTGTTAAGACATCGTCAGCAAATATTAATAAATTCTTGATTTCTTATTTCAACTTTATTACATCTTTTTGAGCCAGTTAATAAAGATCTTGATCGTATTTTTGCTAGTGCCTACTCTTGTAATAGGGGAGGCTGTGTATTAAAAAGGTCCATTTTACCAATTTGTTATTTGAATTTTTAAATAGAAATAACTTATCTTCGATAAACAATTTGTTACAAGTTACCAAAGCTAATTATATAATAACAATCTTGCAACAGAAAATTTGGGATCTTTATTTGTCGATAATTTAAATTAATCTGCTCAAAATTATTTATTTGTTTATTAAGAAAGTCCAACTTATGTTTAGAGCTTTTTTTTTTTAGTGAAAATCTATTAATTGAAGGCATGCCATTCATATTGGATAAAGCGAAAATTTAACAAAAGTTTAAAAGAGTTGACATTGTGAATGTAATACAATAATGATCGAACAATCCGTTGCAATAGTTGCACAAAATTTTGTTTATCATTGATCATGCACTAATCACGCCGTAATCAATAATTTATCTTGAAAACGGCTGTAAAAAAAAAAAAAATAAAATAAAATAAAATTACAACTCAATCTCGTCATAGTGAAGAAGTTTCACTATAGATTATACAGAGAGATACTATATGTATTGTATTTCACTATATCGAGTTGAATTTTAATAATTTTATAGTTCAAATAATTTGTTCTTTTTTATAGTTTAAAATGTTGTCTAAAAAATATATCCATTTATATGTTTATAATTTAGTCTGCCAGGTTTACTTAAAATTCATTCACAAATATTTATAAAGATTTCCATCTTTGTCGTACTGAAATATACTATTAAAAGTTTAAACAAATGAAATATAAATTATAAGAATAATAATTAAATTCCTTTAAATAAATCAATATAATCTTGAATGTATTTGCACGATCTTTGTCACAGGTAGAACTATAACCATTTTTTAAATCTATTATGATAAAAACCTTTGTTAGATGCTATCTTTTCTGGCAATTGTCTAAAGACTTTCATATATAAAACTTAATGCAACTTTTATTGTGGTATTCTATCAGCATCCTATAGGGTCCCAAAATTCCGGGTCGGAATACGTCGGAGTATATCGGTATCATGATTGGCTGAATCTGAATTGATCAATTTTGCCCCAAGATCATAAAATTTTTATTAAGTAAAAAATGCTCAGCAGATAAGTTTGCTATAGAATCTACTAACAACTAGGGCTAAACGCCGACCTAGATCCGACGCATCCGACCCGGAAATTTGGAGATAGCTCTGTAAAAATTATTACGTGACATTGTGAGTCGAGAATATAGAGTTACATTTTTTGACTACGGCATATACAGTCTCCTGCATAATGGTATTGCAATATTGTAACTCAGCTATGCAAATTCTTTAATAGAATTTTTACAACAATGAGCAAAAAAATTCCCGTGATGAAATTGGTAATTCACAATTCACATGATTTGGAATTGTAAAATTACTAAAATTAGGGGATGGCTAAAGCCATGTACCCACGTGATTTTTTGAAATTTAGTTAAAATTCGTATCAGACTGTTTAGCATTAGGGTCGGGGTTAGGGTTAGGACCAATATAGGTAAAACTACCTTCCCGACATTTTTTATTAATGGCCCAAGGTAGGTTTAGAATGCCGTTTTTATGTTGCGTTTTTTTTGTTTTTTGACTTCTTCGGGCTGATCCGTGTAAACAAAATTTCGCGACTCCGTTTGGTTGATTTACACGAAAATGTCACGTGTGTACATGGCTTTAGACGACCCCTAAAATTATCAATGATCATCAATGCACATTTGTGTAGGCTACGATAGGGATCATTTCCACAATTGTGGCCTTAACACTAATCCCGGTTGCATTTCCTCTTCCTTTATTAAGTTAATGATTATTGGAAAGTCATTCATATCATAATTCCTTCGATGATTCGGAATTGGACTTAATTTGGTCGATAGTTTCACAGATGCATCAGAATCTTTTCGATCTGTTGACTCATATCAAACACGAAAGTATCGCTGAGAAACATAGTATTATTAGATAATCTGGTCGGCAAAAATTCCGGCAAAAAATTTTTGAAAATAGGAATGTTCTAGAAATAAATCATCTAAATCTATAGCAGAGTAATAATTTTCTTAGTATTTGGCTAGCGTATTCACTATTTTTTTTATATATCTTCTGCTTTTCTTTTTAGCTACTTCGAAGCAGTTGTTCTTGTTATTTTTGCATCTTGCACTTGCAATTTCATTTGCAAGAACAAAAACATATTGAGAGAGACTATATAAAACGGTTTCAAATCCCTGAAACATTTAATAGACTTTTTTAAGCTTAAAAAAATAGGTTGTAAATATTAGATAATCAAACAACAGAAACAAATTTGGCAAATAAACGTTTCACGATTTTAAGAGAGTTGTTTAAGGGCGTTAATGGACGGCAAAGTCGCCCGCATGTCGATTTCTAATTTGCAATTGAAATTTTTAAATGCAATTTTTGAAATTTTTTACCGTGATTCCAAAGGGGTGAATTTAGGGAGGTTTGAATGTATTAAAAAAAGGTAAGGGTATATAAACTATTGTTCAGAAAATATATAAATATTTACTTATTTTGTTTGTATAAGTATCGTATAAGATTAGAACTATTTTTCTCCGTCACAACATAAATACTATCGGAAATATAGAATCAGCGCTTAATATAACAATTCTTAGGATATAATCATGAAATCGTTTTATTATACCCTTTTTTTTGTTATATTTAGCACGATGTTTTATTTTGTTATTTGCCAAAAAGTACCTAGTCCTCGGCGTCAACAGACTAGTACATTAGTTAGTACTAGACTTTATTTCTTTGGTGGAGGCACTTCTACTAATTTTACTTCTAACGAAGTTTGATATCTTGATTTATCGAGCTTATTTTTACACCTCCATGGCATAGTGATGTTGTAATGCCTGTAAGATACAACTTTGGTACATCTTGCCTTAGTCCTATTGATAATTCTACAGTTTTTAATTGGAGAAAGAACATGGATAGGTACTTCAACTACAACTGATTATTATTCATATACATCATCAGTGTATAAATTTAATTCTGCAACTTCACAATGGACAACACCAACTATTAATAATTTTAATTCTAGCTTTGCAACTCGTAATGAAATACAAGCTGTTATTAACGATAATGGGAAGATTTTTGTTTTTGGTGGAAATAATTTTAATAGTTCAAATAGTTCAACATTTCTTTTTTATAATGATATGAATATACTTGCTTAAAATTCGACCAGTCAAATCATATGGCAAATAATGGTAAGGTACAATAGTGTTCTAATACTAGTAAAGCGCTAACGCGCTTTACTAGCATTAGAACACTATTGACCGTAGTTATGAGTACTTCGTGTTTGAATAACTGGATTATACGGCATTTATATTTGTTGATTTTGCATCCAACTGTTGACCGGCGTTTGAGATTTTAAATTTCTATGAACGTGAGTTACACACGTTGTCCCGATATTTTAAATCCGGAACGGATTTAAAATATTCTGGATAACGTGTGTAACTCACGCGCATAAAAATAAAATTTCCAATGCCGGACAGTTGGTAAATGCAATAGAAAATGCCGTATAATGTTAGATTTTGATTTTGATATTCGATTTTACTAATTGTTGTTATTTTTAGCCCAGGATGGAAATATTATCATATATGGAGGTTCAACACAAGATTCTGGAAATGTTGCAAATGTATTTTCAGTATTAAATACAAATTCCTGGATATGGTCTGTTCCAAGTGTTTCCGGAACAAGTGCACCACCACTCACACAGCATTCCGCTACATTATATAAAAATTATATGATACATGCATTTGGTAATAACTTTAATTAACTTTCATGTTTTTATTCATTTAAGGGAATTTATTAAATTTTTACAAATTTAGGCGCAACCTCGGCATCAAATTTATTCACAAATAATATTTATATTCTTAATATACAAAATTACACCTGGGTCATACATTTAATGTACCTACAACAAACCCAGCTAAACAAACACAAAGTAACGGTAATTCCTCAACAGATCAAGCAAATAATAATTACTCATATTTATATATTGGAATTGGAATTGGTGCAGGTGTAGTTATTTTAACTGCAGTTTTATTTATTATTGGATTTGTTATTTATAAAAATCGACAAAAAGAATTTATTGCGACACCGGGTACATTTAATTATGATCATATTCGTCCATCCGAAACATATGTGCAAACTCCTTTGTATAGAGTCCCAGTGCCTGGCAATGCCTGACAATAATTAACATTTTCATTGAATGCAAGTCTATACTTTAATTTAAAAATTATGGGGATCATAATTTATAGTCTAAATGGTTGGAGCTAAAAGGAGCGGAATGAAACCTCCTAAACTTAATTTTAATGAATCTCAGGAATATCTGTTTTTGGTTTAATCGGTTATAGTTCAAGCTTTAAGAGTCTATAGAATTTTTTAATAGATTACAAGATTAAAATAAATGTATAGTAGAAAGTTAGAATTATTTTCTTTACGACATTAAAACCCTTAAAATTTTAAAGACAAATCTAAATTTTAAGAAATGACAAGATGCTTTACAATAGTTTTTTCTTAAATAACATTAAACTTTTATTGTATAATACTAGTAGGTGGAGAAAATATTTTGACAATTAAAAATATATCTTATCACCAGCTTTCTCTATAAAATACTTAGTATCATTTGAATACTAATCCAATTCTACGAAAATCATTAATTAAAAAAGACGAATCACTTTCAAACCTCGTTATACTCGACATTTAATCAATTTAATGATTATAATATATTATTGATAAACCTTCATCAATTGATACAATTTATACTTTGAATATAAGTGGTGAAACAGCTTTCAGAACACGATTGAGAAAGAATGTTGTCCGTTATCTATAAACTGATTTGAAGAAGAGCAGAAGGGTAATGTGTTGTACATTTCTTATTTTAAAAAAGCTTCTTGGTGTAATGAGTTATAGTTTTCCTTTATTCTCCTTTAAAATATAAAATTAATGTATAACTTTTAGCATTACGATTTTAACGATATTTTTATATTATTAAAGTTATAAAGCTTATCTAAAAACCGTAAGAATAGAATGTAGCGAACCTCAAAGACAACAAATATATAGCAAATTTTACCTTATAATCATAATTCGTTGATGCTAACCTCACTGGCCTACATGTGAACTTAAACGATTATGATACAATGAGTAATAATGTTAAAAATTGAATGTTTTAATAGTTGATAGTAATTCAATCATCATTATGACAATTATCATCATACAAAAACGCGTAATGTTGTTTGAACAGAGGTTAGTTGTTTTATCACTTTATAAAATTTTTTAATATCTCTCTCCATTAGGATGATTCGAAATTTAAATTAGAGAATTTTATTTATTTTCCCATTTATAATTCAACGTAGTAGGGGTCTCGAAGTTAAAATCAGAGAATCATATTTTATTTTTCCGATTTATAATATAACTTAGTAAAAATACTATTATAAAAATCCTATTTATTTTTGAAATGCGTCATTTATTTGATAACTTAGAAACCCCCAGTAAATGCTTTTAAAAATTCCCACTTATTTTCGAAATTCGTCATTTATTAACCCCCATTGTGGAAACTACATCAATCAAAGTAATGATTTTATTTGAATTCAAGATAAAAATTTATATCTATTATCTTTTTAGTAGTGTTTCAATTATGTGTTGGAAATGATCATTTATTATATATTATGATTTTTGAGGCCAAGCCTGATAATATTTTCTGTGCATAATTTTATGCATTCACATTCATGTATATCTTCCCATACTATATCTCGATGTTGCAAAACATATATAAATGCAGTAATTCATTTACACCATTACAAATCAATATCTGAAGTCGCGAGCATTGATATTTTTAAAAACATACAGTTGGACAATAGTCGAAGAGAATTTTGAAGGCTTGTCAATTCGAGTACTTGCCAAAAATCGGGTGTTCGAAGTTCTCTTCTCTTTAAATAAACATTATACAGTACTATAAATATAAAAGCTTTATTATAATTGTTAAGACATCGTCAGCAAATATTAATTAATTCTTGATTTCTTATTTCAATTTTATTACATCTGTTCGAGCCAGTTAACAAAATCCTTGTTCATATTTTTGCTAGTGCTTACTCTTGTAATAGGGGAGGCTGTGTATTAAAAAGGTCCATTTTGCCAATTTGTTATTTGAATTTTTTAAATGGATATATCTTATCTTCAATAAAAAAATTTAATTATATAATAACGAACTTGAAGTAAAAATTTTTGTATTTTTATTTGTAGACAATTTAAAATCGATTTACTCAAAATTATTTATACGTTTATTAAGAAAATTCTATTAACTGGAGACATGTCATACTGGGTTCTACGTCAGCTATGAAATCAAATCTATATCAAGCCCACTTAACAATTTATTATTAAAAGATATAAATAAAATTTGATCTCACCGATTCAAAAGCATATCATATAAATTAAATATAAAAATTGCCCAAACTTCATTTAGATACGCAGGTCGAATTTCTTTCTCTTTCAAAGTTTTTAAAAACGAACTGTTTCTTACACAATATATTTACAAAGTTACGAAGCGTTTTTTTATATAAGGTTATAAAACATAATAGCAAATGGCAAGTACAGTATCGATATATATATTCATTACATATTTGTTATTCTATTGAAAATTTTGCTAAAATTTTGCAAACTCTGATACCGATTTAATACCCATTTAATTTTTCATAATTTAAAAATCATTCGCGATGAAATTAACTATAGCTTTTTTTTACAATCTTATAATACAGCATTTGTTCTTTTGCTTATTCGCAACATTAACGAAATCACAGGAATTACAGTATAAATATTTAACTATTTATTTGTTATTCAATATTTTCTTCATTAAAAATTGAGCTAATAGATTTGCTGGATTGTAATTAAGATTTCCAGAACCTACTCATTGAGTGTTATGGTTTATTACTATATTCTGATTTTCAAAAAATGAATTGTTATTCCCAACGAAGGCTGGATTTGAAAGATCAATTATTTCTTCGATTAACAAGTTAGTTTCATCTATATCATCCAATTGCATATTAGTATTACATGATCCAGAAATAGGGTTGAAAGAATTCGAAAATTCTTCAGATTGCTCAAATTTTAATTGGCTAGAATTAACTGTTGACCCATTTACACTATCTCTAAGATCACATTCCAGCAATTCTTTGCCATAGAAATTTTAATTCACTTTTAATGTTTGTATAGCAAAATGCTCGAATTTTTGCCATTGCTTCTAAATGAAAAATGTTAAGTCTTGTTCTGCGATCTCCAAAGTCCACTTTAAGGTCAAAAAATTTCGCTCACATAAAGCTTGTGATGGGGGAATAGAAAAGATTTTGATAGCTAGTTCAGCTAATGCATTTTTTTGAGCATCAATACTAAGCCACCAGTTTAAAGGCGATTCTCTTTCCTTTTTAAATGTTTGAGTATAAGGTTTTCTTTACGTTTATAGGCACGAAGTTTCATTAGTGATCTATACATGATGCTTCATCATAACCCAGTTCTTGCCACATTGTATCTGCAGTTTCGCTAATTTGGTTAAATTGACCTTGCTTTATTCCAGTACCTAAAATGTAATATATAGAATTAATTAAAATATATTATTAATAAATTATATGTATGTATATATATATATGTATATAATCAATTATATATATACCTTGATATAGTGGATGCAAGTAGTATACAAGCTGATATAATGGTGTAGCAAACTCCTTAAACCATAAATTATAAATCTTTACTGCTTTAGATTTAAACAAGTTAACATCCGGAAGACAGTTTATAGCTGCTACAATTTTAATAAATGCTATATAGCAATCAGCAATAGTTGCATGTCAAGTTTCCAATTGATTGATCATATCCTTTATAGGTTTTTAAGTTGCTGATATATGGTGGCACTGATTAAAAAATTCATGATTTTGAATTAAATCAAAAACTATCTTGTTAGAAATTGCAATCGCATAATTGTTGATAAGCTAAAATATATTACAAATATAAAAATATTTGTGTTAAATAAATTTTTAATATATATTGTAAATTTATCCAATCAAATACTGCTACATACGAATAAGAGAATCTACAATCATATACAAAGAGCCCATCATGTTTTACAATAAGTTTTAAGTTCACCTCCTTCAATATTTATAATTGTTAATCTTTTTTTTTAAATATCCATTAGCTATTGAAGAGTGATGAAAAAAATTTACTATCATTCCACATTGTTTAATTAAGTTTTTAATTTCATCTGTCTCAGATAAATCTGATAATATTAAGTTAACAGCATGCGCACCACATTGTATATTAAGTATGAAATTATATTGCTCATTAACTAATCGTCTTGCTCATCTTACATTAGAACCATGATCAGTAACAACTGCAGCAAATTTTTCTACTCCAATTTCATTTAAAACATTATCAATTTCCTTAGCAAGAAAGTTTCCAGTTTGCAATATAACCAATAACTGAACAGTCTTTAATTTGAAACAAATGCTCTCAGCGGCTAGAAGTTGTAATTATATAATTATAAAACGATGCTTCTGTTGGTGCCATCTATCCATCAAGTGCTACATAAAAAAAAATGCATATTATTAATAACTAAAAAATATCACGTGTAAAAAATTAATACAGTATATAAATTATTTACTTAAAGTTAGATTCATCTTATCTTCTAACTTGTTGCTAATTAACCTTTCAACTTTGGCCACTTATTTATTAAGCATATGTTCAAAAAGAGCAGTATATCATGAAGGAGGATTATATTCAGCATTTAAAGTTTTGAGCATATCAATTATAAAAGGGTTATCAATAGTCTCAAAGGGAATTCTGGTACACACCCATCTCTTTAATATAGCCTTATCAATTTGTCGCTACTTTTCTTCTGATATTATGTTTAAAGATCCTAATTTAATTTTAGTTTTATTTTGCCTTCTAATTGTTTTTTCCTCCATTGCCAAATTATCTAGCCAGAATTCTTTAATTTTATAAGGAACTTCTACACATTCTCGTGCTAAATATCATTTAAGTATCTGTGGTTTTCCACGATTCCATACAGTTGAACAATCTTTGCAACTAGCTTTATAATGCCCATCACCTAAGGAATCTCTAGTATTAAAATCATCCCAACCCAGATCTCTTTTAGGTCCACCACCTCAACATCTTTTCTTAGGTTGATTGGGTCAAAAATTTCTTCTTCAGATGAGTTAATTTGGACATTATCGATTTCTTAAGATATAGCAAGTTCATTTTGCTCATGAAGTGGTTTTAATAATTGTTCAGAAGTGAATGATTGACAAGTAAAAAGTTGATTGATATTATAATGTAATTCAGATAATGGTAAATTATTTAAAATATTATTGCTTGTATTCATTGTGAAAAAGACTTTTGTTAATAGAAAATAATTTCATGAAAGTGATTAATATATTATTTTTATTACATCAGTGATGCTATGACTGATTTATTTTATTACATATTTGTTACATATTACATTTATCATGATAACACATATTTGATTAATTATATCCAATATATTGAATATAGTAATCAGCTATATATTCATAGTGATAGATATCAAATTTGAATTCATATGGCATTTTGAATTCACACTGCTTTGGGATTCATATGATATTTGGAATTTATACAGCCTTTGCTATAACTGTAACTGTAGCTTGCTATATATTGTATGGTTTACTAGAACAGTTCTGCCTGCATCACTAGTGCACACTCTCAGAACTATAGTAAAAAAAAGGCAAAATGTGCAATTAGAGGAGATGTGCATTTAGAGGGTTAAAATTATAATTTTTATATTATTTGGGACAAAAAAAGTGTGCACTTAAAAAAGTTTTTAATATACTGTGCACTTAAGGAGTATGCACTTAGAAGGGTGTGACTGTACTGTAATTTACTATAGAAGTTATCTCCTTTGATAGTCCCCTTTTTGATTTGTTCTGGGTATATTTCAAGGCTATTTGTTGTGATGTTTTTAAGAAACCCGAATACAAATCAAAAGCCAATTTACTAATAACAATTTTTTTACTTATAGCTAATATATGCTCTTTACAAAAGGCCCCTACACACTGTACTCAATATAGTCAAACCTCTCTAAGTGCATGCTCTTGGGATCACACTTTCATAACATGCATTTAGAGAATAATAAGAAAATGTGCATTATAGAGGTCAAGTATATATTTGGCCAGCACTTAAGCATCACTTAGAGAGTGTGTGCACTTAGAGAGAGTGCACTTAAAAAAGGCTGACTATACTATACAAAGTACTCTGAGATACAAATCAAATTTTTTTACCACATAAATTAAATTATACTTAGGTATCTTACATAGTAAAATTATGTTAATACAGTCAGACCTCTCATACTTTTATAACATGTATTTAGAGATAATAAGAAAAGTGCATTTATAGTAGTCAAGTATATATTTGGGCCAGCACTTTAGTGTGCATTCAGAGAAGGTGTGCACTTAGAGAGGGTGCACTTAAAGAGGTCTGACTGTACTTACAGTATAACTAAAAATTTGAAATCTACTTTATTTACATTCATTGGTTTAGATAAAATAGCAAATAAAATTAATCACTTTAATTAATAAATAATAAAAGATACTACTAGCAAATTAAAAAAAATAACAATAAAAATAAACAAGAACTAAAACCTGAAACTGACTATAATACAGAAGAAAGAGAAAGTTTGAAGAACTAATGCAAGACAAAAATAGAAAGAAAAAAAATTATTTCAACACAATAATCATGATAAACTTGATCAAGATCCTGATTCTAATTATGATCTGAAAAAAAACTAATACAAATAAAAATGAAGTAAAATCAGAAAAAAGAAGTGAAAGGAAGAAAAAATATAACATTTTAAAACAAAATATAAAAATGTCTTCAAATGACTTTGCTACTACATAAGTATAGTACAAGATATCTATACTCAACAGTTATACAAAGTGTTTCAATTTTTTAAATTGCTATCCCTTACTTTGTAGAGGTTCGCAGGCAAATTTGCCTGTATAATTACTATAAATATACCTCTGATCTAGTTTTTTAATCATTTAAGATATTTAAATAAAATTTGGTATTATAATATTTAAGAACAAGTTTTATATTTTTGAATTATTTAAACTTATATTATAAGACAAAAAGTTTATGTTGCTTATAAGCTGAAAATATTTAATTTTAAAAAAATTTTTTATCCAAAAAAATATTTTACAATATCTTGCTGAATTCTTTAAATATTGGTTTTAAAAATATAGTTTTTTATACAACTTTGTAGTTTATATAAAGGATGACAACTTTTATTATTTGACTTTAAATGATTTACTTGTAAAAATTAGGACTTGTATTAGAAGTGAAATTTTTTTTATAGACGGGAACATATAAAATTTGAGAAAACCTAAAAAAAAAATTCTATAGATATTGATCGATATATAACACTTAATCATTTTATATCGATTATAAAATATCGCTATATATCGATTAACTGGATAAAAATTGATATATATCATTTTTTATATTAAATCGTTATATATCTACAATCGATTATAATCGGAATTATTTAAAACAATATATAACAATTAACAGATCTTTAACGATTACACAGTATTTTGACCACAACGATATATAACGATTAACAGATCTTTAACAATTACACAGTGTTTTGACCACGTTACAAAAATTTCATCCCAAATCACCGGGTAAAAAAAAATAAAATAAAATAAAATAAAATTTCAAAAAAAAGTATGTTAAAAATAAAGAGAAAAACAAAGTAAAGAAA